>JANRGW010008393.1:0-61682 GCA_024733675.1 Psilopsiagon aymara
CCATCCCTCCAACAGATATCAGGGTGGTTGAAGTCCCCCATGAGAACAAGGGCCTGCAAGTGTGAGGCTGTTCCTATTTGTCTATAGAGCACTTCATCCAGAGTCCTCTTGGTCAGGCGGTCTGGAACAGATCCGCACAGTCATGTTTCCCAGCGCTATTCTCTCTTTAACCCTGACCCACAGACTCTCTATGAGTTAAAGTTCTGTCTCTGATTCTCAAACATAGACCATAGCACTGTTACTTATTTGTTATTTTAGCTAAATTTAGGCCTAAAATGTTGTCCCATCCCTGAAATTTGTCAAGGTCAGGCTCTTACATCCTAAATATGTAGTTATTTCTAGGTTTAGTGTTATAGTGTTAGAGATGAGAATGACTGTTTAAAATGTGTCAGGTGTGCATAGAGTTACACCAGATTTCATTAGATTGGAATTCTGTTGCTCAGTAAATATACAGTGACTGGTTTAAAATCTCTCAAAGTTGTTTCATAGACTCATAGAATGGTTTGTATTGGAAGGGACCTTTAAGATCATCTAGTTCCAACCTCTGCTATGGGCAGGGACACTTTCCACTAGACCAGGTTATACTTCTGTACACACACCTTAGAAGCTAGGTGCTAAGTACCTTTACGGATCTGGATGATGCATTTGATAAAACACTCCTTTCCCCATGCCAGACATCTAACTTGCTGGCATTATTAAAGACACTTAAAGAAAAATTCTGCTATTGTGTATGAAATGATAGAGCTCAGTTTTGAGGAGCCACAGGGCATGTGAGAAAAAAAATAGTTGTGTTCCCTGCTGTTAAAAAATTAGCTACTATTAAGCTATGGAATTGTTGAAAGTGCAAGCTATGAACTTTTTAGTCTGTTTACATGCTGTTTATGGCTCCTACTGAATTCCTTTAGTGCATTTTAGTTGTCTTACTGTAACTACATTAAGGTATTTCAGACAATGTGATTTTTATGGACAAATTTTCCCTGAGTTGTCAGCCATTTAACTGGTTCCAGAGAGGTGTCCCTGATGACTGGAAAAAGGCATATGCCATGTCCATCTTCAAGAAAACTAGGAGGCATAAATAGAGTGAGTCCAGTGAAGGGCCAAGATGACCACCTAAAGCACAGGATGTACAAGGAGAGGCTGAGAGTGCTCCTTCGTTCAGCTCCAAAAGGCTTAGCTATTATTGCTGTCTACAATTTTAATAGGAAGCTACAGACAGGGTCAAGCCTAACTTCTCTCAAAAGGCGTGCAATGTAGGACAAGAGACAAGTTAGAACATGGAAATTCCCATTGGTAGGAGAATAATGGTTTTACCAGAAGGATGGTCAAATGTTGGAAAAGGTTGCTCAGGGAAACTGTGGAGCCTCCACCTTTGAAATACTCCAAACTCAGCTACCCTAGCTTCCTGAGCAACTAGAGCTTTACAGTTCCTTCATGGGTATGATGTTTTCTCTATAGCAGTAAAGTACTAAGTAATATGGCCATGTCTGCAAATGTCCTGAGTCCAGATAAAATCGTGTGGGAAACTAGTTCTTTTCCAATTATCGTTTAGATCTTTAGTTTCTTTGGCTCCAATTCATTTGCTTAACCTTAGAAGTGAAATCAATCCGCCTGATTTGAGTGCTGAACATCAGTGGTCCCTCTCTGTTGCTGATGGCAGTAAAATAGTCACTGCCAGGGAGCACTTTAGGCTGTCCTAGACTGCTGTCAGTCCTTGGAGGAATCTCTGTATGGAAAGTAAAAAGAGATCTAAACAAGCAATCACGTAAATCTGGAGACAGGTGCAGTGGCTGTGACCTTCTGTGTATTGCATGTGAGAAGATTGTGCAGGATAGCATGGCCGAGCCTTCCACCTTCATGGACCTTCACCCCTGCCAGTGAGATCTAACTTTTCCTTTCCCCTTGTTACAGCAGAGAAAAGGAGGGGATGCTTGCAGTCTGACTGGGAATCCTGCAAAGACCAGAGTACTGTTTTCTTGTTCTGTGTTTGTTCTGTGGGGTTTTGTGGATCGATAGTCATAAAGAAGAACGTTGATTTCAGCTTAACTGGGTGTGTGATTTCACACTTCCAGTTTGACAGTAAGGCTTGCCACAGTCTGCCTCTGGTTTCTAATTAGCTATGTATACATTCTAGTATGGGTTTCAGCGTCAGTTACATTAATGTACTTCAGTTAAACTACTACTGGTAACTGAAATTTAGCCAGTAGTTGTAGTTTTATTGCACCTTAAGCAATACTTTAACATATGAAATGTGTTGCTACTGTATGGAAAATGTCTTACTAATGTTTTGATTATGACTATAATACCAGTACAGGAAGAGTCAGGGCAGCAGTTTGTTGCTTGTTACAAATTATAGTGAAAGTGTTGAAAGGAATTTTAAATCTGTAATGTTGATTAGCAAATTTTACTATCTGTCAGGTTTTTTGGCATGCTGTAAATAACTCATCTTCAAATAATTTGTCTCAGTAATTAAATTTAGATTGCATATTTCTCATTTCAAATATTTTGACTTATCTATTTGCTTTTCCATTGTGGCTTAATTGGTGTGGTCTATATAAACGGACAATAAATTTATATACCTTTGTTATAAAGATCAGTCAGTGAATAGAACTTGGTATTCATCCCAGACAGAATTATGATTGAATGTATTTGCGAGATTAAAGCACTGAATTTACTTTTTTCTAATTAAAGGCAATTAAAGATTTGCAGACACAAATAAAAGACAATGAATTGAGGAATAAGTGTAGGAGCAAGTCCATTTGCAGGTGAAAAGAAGTGCCTTTGAAGCAGAACCAGCTGTATTTTCATTGAAAGAATAACAGTTTAGGAAGCTTTTCTGCATGTGCGTGCTTGATAGCATAATGTACTCATAAGCAGCTTACGCAGTACAGTATTCAGAAAATAGCAGTGCATTAATTTTTAAAGTAGCAAATGCAGAAGAGCAATGCTGCCATATGATGATAATGAAGGTGGATATTGTAAAGTCTACTGAGAGAAGAGAAATCCGGGAGCTTCTGAAATGTGAACATTTATAAAACAATAAGTAGATATTCATATGATAATAAGCTTGGACAGCAGCATCAACAAAGGCCAAAGATGCAGTCCTGTTTCTCCTTGAGCCTGATGAATTGAAAAGCAGAGAGGCAGTCTTTAGTCTGTTATTCAATTCCAGTAATGAGCTATTGTTAGAATGAAAAAGTAAATATCTAGAAGGACTGGGATTCTAATTTTTTTCTTTTTTTTCCCCGATGAAATTGTTCTAGAGATCTGTTCGGGTTGCATCTTCGAACACAATCATAAGTTTAGTCAGTTTCCTTAAACATCGTGCTCAGCCTGTTGCATTCCCAGTTACATGCCTAACAGAGCTTGGTATGTATGCAACAATACAGTGTTATGCATACTACCTGGTAATGTCACAGTATTTCTGTAGACTAAAAAAACGCTCACCCGAACATCATGAACTTTTTTAGCTCATATGTATTATTTAGTTTATTTTTTCATTACTCATAGTGTCACTGAAGGTTTGAGTCAAGAAAAATGCTGAATATAGATCAGGTCATCTGTAGTATGTTAGGAAAATTACTAAATAGAAGATGCATAGGATCCCAATTTCCCTTTTGAATAGAGATAAATAACAGAAATTATTTTCAGATCCATAGATTTTTAGTCCTAGCTACATGAAGAGAAACAATCTCATGTTGCATATTATGTGAATCCCTGATATTTGCTCTAAGGGAGACACTTTGGCATTTTTCACAATACAGCTTTGTTTAATAGTGAAAAAAGTCCCTATATTTCACCTTGTCTTCATCCATTTCTAATTCCACACCTAGAAGAAGTCTTCATTTCTACCTTTGGAAAGTTTTCAAGCAGGATCTGTAAACAGGGCACAACTGAATTCACCTGCTGCTGAGGTCACTGCCACCAAAGGAGTGGGAAAAAATGTGCAAGAAGGATGGAACGAAAGGGCGAGATGATAGGTGAGCTCTGGAGTTTCCAAAGGGCAAAGTACTGAAATGGAAAGGTGGATGGTCTTTGCATGGGGTCCTGGGAGGGACTGGCGGGAGGCAGGACAAGAAGAGAGATGATGGCTGTAGTCAATAGGAAAAGTTTTATAATGGACTAGTTCTTTGGCCTTAAAAATGGAAAGTGATGGACTTACAAAAAGTTGTAAAGAAGTGGCAAATTTGTAAGGAAAAAAAAAAAGAAGGAAATTGGGATAAATTATTAAAAAAATGAAGAAAAGCTGACACTGAAGTTTGAGAGAAAAGATGACAAATTAATAACACTAATGAGAAGAGGAAAAGATTTTGATTAAGTAATGCAAAAAGTAAGATTTGGTCTGGAAATTCTCCAGTTCTATCTTTTTGGCTTCTTCTTGCCTTTGTACCTTCCCTAGGGGAAACTCCATGTCTTGAATAGACATTGGGTAAAGAAGACAAATGGGTCTTTGTGTGATCAGTCCATCTTAACTGGCTTTGGTGGTCACTTCTGGGGAAGAAGAAACAGCTTAAGCTTGATGGCTCTGACAGATAAATGTGCAAGAAAGCTTGCAGGGTAAGTGACATAAAACTAGAAGACATTGGGTGTGTGAGTATACATATTCCAACTGGCTGAATTTGCAGGCCCTAAAGAACATAGGGGGCCTGTATTATCTAGTTCTGTTTGTTTTCCAGGTGGTAATGATCAGTATTCACGTGGTAGGGGCTTTGCATTTCATAGTTCTTTACAGTTCCGTAGTGCGAATGTCTTTCCCAAGGCCTCAGAAAGTTCAGATGTTTTAAAAGTCTTTTAGTACAGTTGCTGAATCTGGTTTTCATTGCAAGAAATCCACAGATGCCCTTTTTAAACTTTTGCACTTGATGGACTCAGACTGTTTCCCTACCTTTTATTTTTCTTTCATTTTGGCTATCACATTTAGCAAGGAGAGTGGTAAATTAATGACAGGTGCAGAGATTTGGAGAACTACCAGCTCTAGAGTCATTATTGAAATAGCCTATTTGTTATGCAGGGGGGTTAGTTGTTCATATCAGATTTAATATAAATCTGGAAGTGTTCTCTAGATAAGTAGAATCCAGTCGTAGCCATAGCCACGATACTGGAATAAACACTAGCATAGTGCCTGAAACTGAGGGAAAGACCAATAAGCTTTCAGTTTTCTAAGAATAGATTCGGTTCTGCCAGTAGATGCAGTTCACATCGTGGGTCTCATGCGCAATGTTTATTCCTGCTTGTGTCACCTTTGCAGTTGACCCTTGGAGGGAAAGAGGGAGAATAGGCCATCAGAGGAAGGGTAAATGGGTTTCAGTAGCTCACTTGTTTCCCATTCCTAATGGTCCTTACAAAACTTAGTTATCTAATGCTGTTGCATCACTGGAAGGGAAACCTCAGACTATCCTGCTTTATTTACCCCAGATGGGAGAGCAGTAAACCTGAATTATGAGAACTGAAATTGAACTTAGTCCTTGTCAGTTATATACTTCTGAGCAAAGGTATTTTTCGTGCTTAAAACATCTCAGGAGGATAAATTTCTATAGTTTGTTCACAAGTAAGTAAGAACAGCTGCATCACTTTATTGAAAGCTGTCTCCCAACAAATAAACAAAAAAATTCAAGGCTGGGTGTATCTATGCCAAATTTCAGTCTGGAGTGAATTTTTATGAGTTATAAACTCCTGCCATTTTTAATGGAAATTCTGACGGCTCTTTAACTATTTCATAGCAAAAATATGACTGCAGTACTTTAGGGAGAAGAAACACATACTCTTTCTGGCTGGCTTCCTCTTATTACTTAGCTGTTTTTGTGGTTCCTGTAATTCTTTCCCTAACTGTTCAAAAAACTTACTGTACTCTTGGTGCATCCTGTTACCAGATGCCATTGATTTCTGAAGAATAATCCTGTCCTGCAATTGAGATAAATTGACTGGATGAATGTACTGGAGCATGAGACATAAATAGTCATCTTTTTTTCACTCCATCCTCTAAAAAGGTTACTTGGAGATATACTTCCCTCCACCAGTAGACATGGTTTCAGTTATTTTTCTAAGTTGTTTTAGATCTTTTATGAATAATACCTGACCAAAGGATAATACGGAGACCTTCACAATGTATAATCCCTAGGGTTGAGGAGAAATTATGCAATGAAAGCAAATTCATAATGTGAGTTCAGCATCCACAGTATGCTACAGAGTTGCTTTGTATTGAATATGAGCAGAGTGATAGAAAAAGTAGACAGAGATGCATTTCCATGAATCCAGTGTATCACTGGAGAAGACTTTATTTCCCAACTCATGTCGTAGAATTTCACCACCACAAAATGTTCCAGTTTTGAAGGTGACCATAGAATAGAAGATTGATTCCACTAGAGATCATGATTGTAAGATCACATATGTTTGGGCGAATGGGAGTATCACATACATAAAACTACTGGGCACGGTTTTAGAGGAAAGGTTGGATTACTTGAATGTGACAATAATGAAAGCTAATGTGCAACTAGATAAAAGTACAGCCAGACACTCCGGCTTTCGCCATTGTAGCTTGCCTTTGGAAAGGCAAAAAAGGACATAAGGGCATGTATGCATTTAGGGGAGCAGGGGGAATGGAAAGAACATCTTTGATGAGCCAAAGCAGTTACACTGAAGTGCTACCTTTCTGAGTTTTTTCACTGATAACTCTTTTCTTTCTCTTCCTTTTGTGACTGTACCTATACCTTGACTCATGTTAACTTAAATGGTACATAATGCAGCAATAACAGGCTCTTCAGAAAGTGAAATATCCTTGAGAGATGTCAAGCATTTTATTCTGTTAATACAGAATAAAATCATTTATCTCAATAATTTGAGATAAATGATTTATGCCATTTCTGAGTACTTGTGTGTCTTCCTTTGAACTCAGTTCATATGGATGCACAGTTATCAAGCACTTGGCTGCACTCTTTGTGCCTGCAAGTGATAATCCCCATAACTTTTTAAAAGTTCATCTGAGACACTTCTAGAAGATTCTGTGTAATGTGTTTCTACAAGCAAGTGGTGTGAAGCAGTGGTTTTGTAAGCGCTTACTCGGACTGACATGCATGTCTCTGAGTTCTGGTACTTGCAAATAATGTTCCAGTTCGGATTGATGAAACATTTACACTCACCATAATGTCTTGTATCATACATTTATATATGCAATAGGGGTGAATAACCAACAAAAATTATAATGAAAATTCTGTTTTGATTTTAATGAGAGGGAAAAACATCATCCACCTTTACTTATTGGTGCCTGATGCTTACTGAACAATTTAATAAACATTGTACTAGTGGATGGCTAACCATACGTGTGTTTTGATTTCCTCTGGAGTAATAGGTTTTGCACTGGTTTGTTGGCTGTTGCTTGTTGCTATAATTCTCTGTGCTACCTTTTCTCCACGGACGAAGCCTGTTTCACCGAGTAGCTCCTCTTTAAAGTGCTGGACTGGGGGATGTTTTCAAAATGTTAGGTCTGACTTTTCAACTGAAATAATTGCTGTCATTCTTTATATTTTTTTTTTTGTGTCATTTTCCTTAAATATGCTTTTCTGCTCTAGGAAAACAAGATTATAAGAAAACCAGGCCTATGTTAAGAGCTACAAGATTAAAAGCAGAGGCCAAGAAAACTGCACTAGGCGTAAAGGTAGAGATCTGTTTGATAGCTTATACCACCTTTGTGTATATGTTGTTTCTTTTCCCCGTAGATGTACTGTGTGAATATTGATTTTTGAGAGTTATTGTTTATGACACTTCAAAATCTAAGTGAAATGCCAGAATCTAAAATATTTATGATGGATTGCTTTTACTTAACCCTAAAATAACTAGAACAGTTGAAATGCTGAAAGATTTTAAGTGGTCCATGTCCTTGTTATGATGCATACTTACTTTAGGATCAATAAAGTACTGTATGCATGGAAAATTGATCTTTTCAAGGAGCCTCTCTACACTCAGAACAAATGCTTTAATGATTTCATATAGGTATAAAAATGACAATAAACGTCTTCCTTCTTCCTCTTCCTATTCTATACCCTGGAGTAATTTGAAGACTTGTTAAGTGTTATAACTTCTTCGTATTATTATCTCAGTCTACATCCTTGTGTACTGCTTCTGACTTGGAAAAAGGTGGTTAACTGACTGCAAAACACATGGAAATATACTGTACTTTACTTTGGAAATGTCCCTTTTTCAGGCAGGTATGCAGTGTAATAATGACTATTTGATCATGGCTGAGAATACGAGCAAGGAAGACAATTAGGAATATATTGTGCTATCTACAACCCAATGTGTCATCAAAATGGGATTTATCTGAATGCACATTTTTTATTTAAGTTGCAGCCACTATTTTCCCCTCTTATTTTTGAATCAGGTTAATACACAATTAGCTTAGCAGCAAGGGTAAAAACTGGCCAAAATAAAGAAGTGGATCAAATACCTTGATATTCTAGTGGAAGAAACTTAAGAAATGTTAAAAGGAGAACATTTTCTTGTTTCTGGCAGATGAGAAATCAATTTTTTCAAGTTATAGCTTCTAGCAAATGCCAAGGTATTACTACCAAGCTGTAACAGCTGTTGAGCTGCCAGATGATGTATTTGGTTGTCTTCCAGAATTTGCTATTATAATCACAAAACAGTGCTTTCTTTTTGCTCCTGATTGCTGATCTCGATCAAGCATTACCATGCAATGCAGTATGTTTTCACAACATAATCTCCTCAGTTAGTGCTGTGTGTCAGGTTTTAATGAGAAAAAGTAGATTGCCTTTTTTGTTTAAGGGATAGATTATTAACCTTTTGAGTTCAGTATTTTTCCCTTCCTTTCTTATTAGATTTTGCTTTTTCTTTCCATTTTACTTTCAATGACATGACCTTTTAAAAGTGATGTTCTGCTTGGAGTACTGTTTTACTGTACAGTCCAGTTCTAAAACATGCAAGGTTTTTTGCATGTCTTTCCAAATGAGAAAAATATGAACCTTGGTTCCTCAGAAGCAGTTTTGATTCCTTATTTTCTTCAGTAATTCTTATTTTAGAATGAGGGAGAATAGGAAAACATATGTGTAATCCTATGTACAATTAATAAAGTATTAGTGAGAAAATAAATCGAGAACACTGTATTTTTTGCAAATATATTCCTGCATGTTTTAGCAGAACACCAGCTGACTTCTGTGTAAGAATGAGTTTTCCCATCAAGGCACACCCATGTTCTCCACGTCATGGGATGTTGTGTTTTGGGGTTCTGATAACAGCAGTGCACAGTGTCTCAGGTTTGCAGTTCTGCCTCTGCCTTTCAAAAAATCCCAAAGTCTTTAAAATACTGCCTTCTGGCTGTAGTATTTTTTGCACACCTGGACCTTAAAATATGACTCTGGATCATACCCAAACAGATCACAGTCATTTGCTTTGCTTCTTAATTGCTGAGAAAAGCTGAGAGAGTTGAAGCAAAAGGAAAGGTAAGTTGGGCACCTTTCCCTCAGGATATGCTTGTGGGGGGAAGGAAAGCAGGGCCTTTGTGTGCATGCTTCTCACTGCTTAATGCCAACATCCTCAGGCTTACTAAATGTTACAATGCTTCTACCAGAATATGGTCAATCCCTGTAGAATAAAACTGTGCTTCTACAGGCAGACTGTGCAGCGCTCAGCACAGAAGTGAGGCATATTTAATGTCTCAGGGTAAATTTGCACCTCCCATCGTGCAGTGGCAACTTTTCACCCTGCTCTATTCTCCCAGTTCAGCAGAGCTTTGCTATGTGGGCAGTGGATGCGCCTGGAGTGTCTGCAGGAAAATCACCCTCCTGACCCCAGGAGAGGCTGTTGAATTGTGAAGCCCCGTAACCTCTCCCCCTCTCTCAGGCAGGGCTTGTTTTGCTCAGGCCACTGTAAGTTTTTACAGCAGTCCAAAAGCAATCTTCTTGCACTTGTGCTCCACAGATATCCCAGATACTTCTCTGTTGTCTTCTGGATAAATTTTGAAATTAGAATTTCTGGAAGTCTCATGCTTAGTGTGACACCAGAGTGTTGAATCACTCCTTGAGTCAGTGACTGTCCAAAGAGGCAGTGGAGCTGAGGTCCCTTCAGGTTCTGTACATCCACTAAACTGTTTTGAGGCTTGAGTGTGCATTCCTTTAATTGTTTCCTAATATTCAGGGCTTTTGAGTGTGCCTGAGCTCTTCCTTTGGGAGGGTATCATCACAATTGTCACCTCGTATTAACAAAGTTTTCTCATAGTGATAAACAGTATGATTTGCCTTCCAAAAGCTGGGATTTTAGTCTTCTTATGTGTTGTAGGCCCTGATTCTGTGCAGTGACAGTTGATTAACTTCAGTCTGTGTTGAAGAAAAAGAAAGTAGTATAACCACAGTATAATGCAGCAAGTAGGCAGCATTTTAAATAGAATGTCCGAAGTTCTTACAAATCTGTGTTTATTTACTGTATATTTTATTTGTTTATGCAGGCTTCAGTGCATAATGCAGTGTGCAGCATTTCAAAATATATAAACATTTGCTTACAAAAAAGCTAAGTTGCAGTTAGTAAAAGTATTGTAGAGGAAGGATGTTCTTTTCATACATGTAAAAGTACAAGTTATTTGGGAAAGAGGAATATTTTTGCGATTCTGTGAAATACCTAAAACAGTATCATACTGCACTTGAAACTATAGGATTTTTAGTGCACATTCGTACTTCTAGAGTTGTTTTGCGCTAGTGCCCTGAAGAGCGTGTATTCCTGGCTGTAAACTAAGACTTGGTGTAGTATTTAGGGGACAAAACAAAACAAAAAAAAAAGAGGTCTGGAAAATAATGGAGGTATTTTAGTCTTTCATTTCGACAAAGATAATGAAATTCAACTGTTGAGTATTTCACCATGAGAGCTGACAACATTTGCTTTAAAAAAAAAAAGCCCTGTAAATGACATAAAACTTTTCAGAACCAATCCCCTGGAGATCCTTCACATTTCATTGCTGGCATGCTAATTAGCTTGTCTTGTCAAACTTTGATTGCCTTGTCATTTTAATGCAAGGTTTAAAGTAACAAAGTTTCTTTGAGTCACTGGCATTTAGTACTTTTTAATTTCCCCAATGAGAGATTTTATCCGTGTTGATAATGTCAGAGAAGCAGCTGAGCACTAATAACTATCAAAAGTTAGTTCAAGCAGGGTGACCATGCTGGTATTTGGCGTGTAATATTTGCTCTTTAAACATGTTTAAAGATTAAATATTGTAGCAGAGCTATTATTGTGGCTCTGCTTGTACATGTGACACTAACGCAGACAGTGCCAAAATACATGCTATCTATTGGGAAAGCAGGACCCCTGTCTTGAGAAACAACTTTTAGAGAAAGCAGTATGCTGTATGTCTCCTGGTGTTTGGGTACAACAGCATTCTTTGTAGCAGTACCAAAAAGGGACCCTCTGAATCTTCTCTGTGTGATTGTTTTGTTATCTCCCCATGGGGGGCTTGTGCAGGTGGAAGCCCACCTGCTCATCCTTACCAGCTCAAGCAGCAAGGGGTCTGCACCTTAGCGCTAACTCAGCTCTCAGAGGGTGAGGAAGAGGTGCCAGCAGGAAGGTGGCAAGCAGAAAATAGTTTGAGGAATGTAGAAGCTCAGCGCCACATAGCTGGGGTTTGGTATGCAGAAGCCAAAAGTAATAGGAGTTCTTGGGGACAGACTTTTTTCAGAGGCTGCAGAATGAATCAGTGGTCCATGGGATAGATGATGAAGTTTTCTCTCTTGTTGAAAGCTAGACACAAATTGAACAGTAGTATTTTACACCCACTTGCAAAAACATAATTGACTGCAGAATACTACTCCATAGAGAATTATTAGCAACATCGATTGAGCTAAGGAAAAAATGCTTCCTAAAAAACTGAGAGCTTACTGTCTGTCATTCTTTTGCCTATCTACTTAATCTATTGTGTAGCTAGCTAGCTCACTATTAACGGTGTATCTCATCTGGAAGAAGTTATGTATGAATAGATAACAAGACGTTACTGGTGTATTTTGGCAAATAGTATTCTCTGATTTCATGCTGCTCATGATCTGCTAAGTTAGCGAACTACATTTGCCAAGATAAGTTGGGAATATAGTTTCATAGCTTTGCAGAAAATAAGCCCACAAGGGACTATTATATCATTTGATCTGGCCTTCTATGTGTTACAGATCATAAAATTTTTTCCAAATACTTTCTAGGAAGTCCAAGCGCTTTATAAGGGCCAAAATACTGGGTCTTCAAGCCAGCTTATGTGCCTCACATAAAGAGTGGGACAGCTTAATGTGCCACTAGTGAGCAAACTCTGATATTTCTAGTGATCTCAGTAGTCAGACTTTGATCCTTGACCTTGAAATGGAAAGGTGTGGAAAAACCAACAGAGGAAAACAAAGTCAGATTTATCCCGTGACCCTGGCCTGACCTGTATACATAGGTACAGTAATCATGGCGGTTTGCGCATGGGAATAAGAAGCACCAAGCAGGAGCTTAGGAGGGTTTTCTGTACCATCTCATAGCGCTAGTCCATCTTATTCAGCTTTGGTCTGTACTTGTGACCAATCTCTAACACCTCAAAGTACAGTTGACAAAAACAAAACCTCAAATCCTAGAAATTAAATCAGTACAAGTGGAGGAAAAGTTCCTGGAAAATAAGGAAACTTCTTTTGATCCTATACAGAAAAGTCTGAAGCACTGAAGTATGAGGTGCCATTACTTTTAACAGTACAGTACTTCAGGGTTCAGAATATAGCACTGACCATGTAAGTAATCGCAGTCTTCCCTGTGTCCTGAAGGAGGGAAGCAGTCTAGAAGGCTGAGTTTGCCAACTCGAAGGCTGGTTGCCAGGACCTCCTTTTCACACAAACCCAAGTTGAAGCTAAAACAAAATGTACTTTTTTGAGAGATCTGACCATAAAAGACTCCCAGCTGTGGAAGTCCGTATTTTCCCCAAGAGGTAACTGGAATGTTCAATCATTCTTGCTTCTAGGAAATGGCATCTTATTTCATGACAGATCTTATCTAACCACAGCTGGACCTTGAGAGGTTCTTGTAAACAAGATAGGAGGACCCCACACTGCGAAGCACCTTACAGTTATATGCTGTAAGCAAACTATCTCTCATTCTTCTCTATAGTAAAATAAATACCATCTCCCTACTGGAAGCCCTTCTGCCTTTGCACATTCGGAGTTCTGAGGGAGTAGTTACCCCTTAAATCCAAAATCTAGTCACTGTTTTTCAAAGCAGAGTCCTCCACTTTGTAAGTACTATCTACATCTTTGATACCTGTATATATTATCTTGCATTTAGCTATATTAAAATGAATCCCGTTACTTTGTGAACATACATCCAGGCCTTTTAGGTGACTCTCTAATAGTACCTTGTCCTCATTATTTTAGACAATAATGATCTTGGTTCCATCTGAAGTTTTTGCAGTACAAAAACTTCAAACATAAAAATGACTGATAAAAGTTAATGTTACTTTTGTTACCTTTTATTAGCTGTAGAATGTTCTGCATTAAAGAAGTAAGCATCCATTTTTAAATATAATTTTTTTCAAACTCTAAAAAATGGTCAATGTCCAGATAAAGTCTTCTGGTTAAAAATTATATGGGATAAAAAGGTTCATGATTGTCAAATTCATGTATGTTTCTTTGAAATCTACAGATATCCTTGGTCAGCGTGATTTTCTTTTCATCTCTTCTCAGAAACCAGTAGGGACAGTTTAGCATTTCAAAGACAGCAATTTGTGGTACTCTTTCACTTAGTTTTAAGCTGGTTGCAGATACAAAAGATATGATTCTCTTTGGAGGGCAATAAAAAAAATACATGCAAAAAATCTAAAATTTCCTGAAAGTGTAAAATTTCTCTGTATGAGTGGGATGTGATGCTGCTATACACAGTGTCTGGAATTAGAAGTTGTGGATGTGGATTACCTCCAAGTGGTTTAGGCCAGGTTGGACAGGGTTTTGAGCAACCTGGTCTAGTGGAAAGTGTCCCTGCTTGTGGTGGGAGAGGTTGGAACTAGATGATCTTTAAGGTACTTTCCAAATATAAGCATTCTCTGATTCTCTGATTTGTGTTATTACAGCTAGCTTTTTTCCTCGCTGCTGTTTTTTCAATTTCTGATTAATCTCGTTTAGAACCCAACTCTGCACCTTGTTCCTTCAGGGTGAATCTGAGGACATTACTCAAGTATTTTGGCATGAGGGACATAGAACTGTCAAAAAAATGAAAGAATTAATGAAAGAACTGAATCTACATTGTGCTGTTATGGCGTATGTTTCCTTTATGGAAAAGTTTGTGAAAAACTTAACCAAGCTGAAATTTGTAGGATTCTGCAGACATTATTCTAAATGTGGGAGATTATAATAGAAAATTCTGCTCCTTTTGAAGGCTTCTTTGGGACTTGAGAGCAGGGATGTTATTTCCTAGTGTTCTGTACCATGGTAAAAATTAAAAAGAAGAAGCCCTGTGATCATTTTTATTTCTATAAGACTTTTTCTGTATTGGTTAATTATGCATGATGAAATCCTCTGAGTAAATGGATTTCACAGAGGGATGATGGGGATGATCCATGAAATGCAAGAGAAAGGGAGCTATATATGCCGAGCGGGGAGTATTTTAACATTTCATTTCTATGCATGGCTTAAAATACAAATAGGAAAGCCTGATAAGTAGAAAACAAATTAAAATGACAATATATACCATTGCAAAGACAGTATAGTGGTGCAGCATCTCATTGTTGCAAAGACAGTGTAGTGGTGCAGCATCTCATTTGCTATTTACATTGTAAAATTTATGTTTATAAAAGTTCATAAACTGGATGCAATTCTTAAAAGAATGCATATCATAGCTGAGAGCCAGGTGTCCTTTGTTAGGCCATTTATTTTAGATTTTTGGTACTCTTTTAGTAACTGAAAATTAAGGTTCTTGCACAATTCTCAAACCTGGATTTTCAGTAAGGCTTTTCATTCCCAGGGTTAATGAATACTGATCCAGCCACCCAGTTCCTAAAGCCTGAGCAAGGAAAGTAGCATTGTTATCTCAGTGTTATTCACTGTAAAGCTGAGGCAGAGGAATAAAAGAACTACTCCTGTCAAAGCAGTTACTGGGCAGCTTGAGGAAAAAAGTAGGATTTTCCTAGTTCTGCTTCCTAGAAAAGAAATCTTTGATGCAAACATTCCCCATAATTTTGCTGCTGCAACCACAGCATTTCAGCAGTGTGGCTGGGGAGAAGGGGTAGAACAGGTGAACTTATTGTAAAACAAAGTGTGGCAAGATATGTCATCCAAAGAAGCAAAAAAACTTTTTAATATTGGAATGAATTTGCTCTCTGTGTCAAGCGTGAATGGTGCCTGCATTGTACGGTTTTGTGTCCACTCTCCTGAGCAGATGGAGCTTGCAGTTGTATGTCACTTGTTTATTACATCCTTTTAAGATTAGTAGCTGCGTGGCCAGATGGGTCTGGGTGCACAGCTGTGGATACAAGGAAATAAATGAAACCTGTCTGATGCTGCCATGCCCTTTTGTGAGATACTGACGTGTTGCAACTGCAACAAAGCAAAAATCACTTTCCTTTAATATATTAGTGAGTTAGATGTACTTTTTTTTTTTTTTTTAATCAAATCATGTGAAATCAGGGGATGAGGTTCAGAAGATGATAATTCTAAGAGGAAAATGTAGTTTAATTCTGTAGCAAACAGCCTCAGCAAATTTACAGGAGCAATTTTAATGTGTGGTAAAATAAATTTAAGGTACATCTCAATTAATCATCTGTATAAAAGGTAAAGCAAAGGTTTCTATAGAACAAAGATTCCTATAGAGCATACGCCAACTAGGCAGTAGTATTTCAAAGTTTATTAGATGGCATATGTTGAATTATTGATCCAACATTCTGATGAACTAGTTAATGCATTCATGTAAATGCAAATGAAATGCTGTTCTATAGAAGAATGCCAGATTACTGGCTAGACTTAGAAAAAAAATGAAGCTAACATAGTTTTAACTCCTTCATGGCAGTGGACACACAAAATTGGTCACAAATCCACCACCAATCTAGATATCCTGGATAGAATTCATCTTACAGTGCAGGTATTGTCTCTACTCCCCTTTTAGTCTAAGAGGAGAAACAGGCATTATCAGGAAGAATTCTCTTGACCTATTTTAGAAGACACAATGAATTCTACACCAAAGAGGGTCAGATTCTATCCCGGGATGGTAAAGGGCGTACAATTACCCAGGTATGGTGTAGGCATCTTGTTTCAATCCCACTGGCAGAGTAGGTTTGATGTGGCATCTTCTGTACTGATTCAGATTAGTTGTTGTAAAGTCACTGAACTGTTTTTCTTCTCTCCTTTTAAGTTTATAGCTGGATTGTTCTGATGTAGATGGTTTGTAGGCCAACATGAAGCTGAGATTTTGGAAAACAGTTCAGGGTGGAACAAACTACCCTGTCCCTTTTGAGCACCTCAGATTTTAAAAACGCATCACGGTGATAAAAGATGAAGCAGTGCGTGGTGTTAGCTGTGGAAGCTGCACTTTCTGAGAGCATTGGGAACATATAGATTTTTGTCAAATCTGTATTTCTTCCTTCATTGTCTAGCAAAATGAAAGTCAACGCTATAGGAAGTGTGCTGTGCTTTCCAGGAGAATAAAAACTTTTAAATGTGAAATAATGTTGCTTTGAAAGAAGTAATGTTACAAAGGGTATGATAATACTGTGATTTATTATATTTGGTATCTAAAGTTGGAGCCTCACAGAGTCCAGCTTCAAGATAGAATATGATGATAGGCAGTCACATAATGAGCATGACGTGTAGTGCAAAAACATTTTTCTGCTTCTGAAAGCTGCTATAAATCATGTATACTTTGGAAGACTCTTATGTTAATTAAGGAAGATGCCGCAAGTTGCAATATTTTATGGGAAGAGAAGCAAGCGCAAGTGCATATTGTTGTGCTTTTTGCCTTATTGCAAAAGGAAGGAAGAAAAGTTTCATCCAATTCTGAATGATTTTGTAGCTCCATATTGCAGTGCATGCCAGGAGGTTGGGAGGTAGAGGTAGCAATTTTCGTTGACTTCCACCATACTGTGTTTGCTTCATTAAAAAATTACAAATTTCTTGGCAAAAAGCAGTAACATATTGCTAGAAAACATCAAAATTCACAGTGTAAATTCATAACTTAAATTTGTGTTCAAAACTGTGGTTT
Organism: Psilopsiagon aymara; assembly: GCA_024733675.1. Taxonomy (NCBI): domain Eukaryota; kingdom Metazoa; phylum Chordata; class Aves; order Psittaciformes; family Psittacidae; genus Psilopsiagon; species Psilopsiagon aymara. Next base: position 17,188 of record JANRGW010008393.1, read on the forward strand.
ATGGATTCTGTCTTTTCTTTTAAAAAAGAAGGAATAGCGTAATAAAAGGATATCAGGCTCCTATTTTTAGGTCTTTAAGCCATCCATCCCATTTTTGGCAGTATATCAGACTCACCAAAGTCTTTATTAAGTGAATGGATTTTATAACATTCTGAAATGGTAATCACAAAGAAGAAATCATTTAAGTATCAATGCCTTGTGTAATTGTATGTCTGATCTTGTTTGGTTATAGAAGGGAAATAATATTTCTGATTTATCTGAAAATACGGTACTATTTCTAACACATTTTGTTTTACTTTTTTCTCTTATTCCTACAGGAAGTTGCACTTGTCCTTGCAGCTATACTGGTATTTTTGTTGGCTTTCTATGCTTTCTTTTATCTTAACATTTCCAATGAAGTTGACCTTGATCTGGATCCAGATGAAAACTAGCAGATGCAATGAATCTATCATCAAGATTTCTTCAGCTTCAACAAGACTACGTAGGAATGCACAGTCCCTTCACTGTGAGACAGTAAATGATACTATTTCTTGCAGTCCAAATTCATAAGAAAGTTCTGCAGTACGTCAGTCACTTTTACGTTCCGGATCTCCAAAATAAGAGGACACTTATACCTGGCAAGTGTATTCGGTTAACAGGAAAGCCAGGAGCATCCGTACAATACATGAAGTTTGTTGTTTACATTATTTGTTTTCTCAGGCAGAGAACTTTGATGTCAAAAGACAGGTGCTATTATTATCCTGGGTATTGATGCTGACTTCACAGGAGGAGAGTCTGCCTTGACTAAGTTTAGGAATCAGAGCTTCCTAATAGCCAAATTAGTTTCCTTTTCCTTTCCCAAAAGAAAGCAGAAATGCCAAATAAAAAGTTTTTTCTTGATTTGTATTTAAAATATATCAAAAATCTCCCTCATCTTTTCTCTCCCTTTTAAATTTTTTTTTTGTGCATGTGTGCACACACGTGCTTACGAAGATGGAAGAAATTGTAGGGAAAAATATCTTTTTAGAAGCAGTCTGTCACCTCCTATATGGACTTAATTTTATGTCATCCCAGATTCTGTGTGCCCATATATCTGCAGTAATCTTTTTCATTCTTTTGCCAACTGTTCAGCACACATGTGTTCTGTCAGAAATGGCACCTGGATGACAGAAGCTCTAACATTCGCATATGCCTCTGAAACACAGTTCTTTGCCTCCTGTGCTGTCTGAACTAGTGTAAATAGAAAGTTGCGTCGATGTTGGTTTTAATTAGTGTATTGCTCTATTATTAATATAAAGTCAAAATCATATATTCATTGTACTGTTCCTGCTGGTTGTGTTATCAGCTTGCTCTACCTGTTAGGGGGATGTTGTAAAAAAGATTGCTTTTCAGTTATACTATCATTTTAATCATCAAACTAATGTGAGAAGTTGTGAATATTAAGAAACCTTTTTTGGTTTTGTTTTTTTCCGTGAGTACTAATAATTGGGAACGTCTTGGCTACATGACGTCCTTTAATTCTTGCAATGTACCTTGTAGAATGTGCACTGTAGGTAACATTTCTGATCCCTTTGATAGCCAGAAGCCTCTTGAAGAAGTTGGTATGTCAAAGCTGCTGCAGGGGGATGTAAAATTCTGGCTGTATCCTATTCTGCTTTGAGTTTGCCGTATAACTGATCTTCTTGTTGTAAAGGTTCAGTTTTGATCCTTTTAAAAAGGTGGTCAGTCTTTCTCTAGTTTGGATTCACTTTGATACCAATAAAAGCATCGAGCCATTTTTGCTGAATGTAGCAAGGAAGTTAGACAGATTGACTTCCAGAAAAGTAATTATAATTCTGAATTCTATTAGCAAACTAGGTTGTCTTCATCTTTGACACCAATATCAGGACCAAATGTTAGGTGTAGTTGCAACTGAGATATTTACTGCCTTGTTCAAGAAATGCCTAAGATTTCGTAAAGTAATTTTGAAAACAAAGGGATATAAATCGTAGCAGATATTATAATGGAAAATATATTTATTTTAAATTGACACAGTTCCATTATCACCACTTAAGGAGCTTAGATCAATACAGTTAATTTTTAAACAATACGGTAACTATGACCATATACTTTATGAGTCTCTAAGGATCCACTTCTTATCTGTCATTCTCCTCATTCACTTTATGCAATGCAAAACAACTCCTCTAGAAATTCAGAGTACAACAGTCTTCCATGAAGAATATGAAAGAGAAACATACATGTGCAAATATTCCCCATTTTCTAATTATGACTGTTACAGACACCAAATCCTACCATTTATGCATGCATATAACTTATTGTCTGCTAATTCATGCTCATGTGATCAGATGCTTAGTAACATGTTGCATTCATGGTGAAGTGTTATCTGACACATGGCCTGGCTTTCAGTGGATGGAAAAGCGTATCACAAACTGTCTCCTTGGGTATGACATGCTTTTCACTTCACCAGTGCCGCACCACATGGCACAGAAGATGTTGACCTCTCCTGTTACTTTGCATGAGTAATATTATTGTTTCATGAGGTGCTGAAAATACTGCTTTCTTAATGTCTGTATGTAGCTCTCTGGGTGATATGTGGCCTGAGAAAGATGTGTAGTTACCCCTTCATGCAGGTTGTCTCATAACCTGTTTTCTGAATCAGTGAGATTAAAAAGCAAGCTACTCTTACTGTCAAATTTATGAAGTTAATAGAGCAGGAAGATTGTATTTCCTGTAATTACGACTTACAGCCAAAATCTGAAGGGTGTATATGTGTGACTGAAGCAGTTTCCCTGATCTGTGACTTATGAGTCCATATTGCCCACAAATGCCCTAGTTTGCAGTTTGTTGGCTTCATTTAGATGTGACTTTTTTGTTGAAATGAAAGATATTCTCATGTAACAAGAAAATTTCCTTTTACTTTGATAAATTGGATAGGCTACTTTTCCATGTACATAGAAATGCATAGTTAATATTGCCGCAAATATACTTTCTCTCTTATTAGTACAATAATTTCTAATGAGACGATGTCAATAGTCTTTTCAAGCTAAAAGGCACAACTTTACATGAAATGAAATGAACCATCCTTGGTTTTCTAAAAGGCACAAGTACAACAATGTTAGCAATGAGGTCTGATTCTCGTGAGACCCCACTTGGAGTACTCTGTACAGTTCTAGTGTCCTCAGTATAAGAAGGATACCGAACTGTTGGAACAAGTCCAGAGGAGGGCCACGAGGCTGATCAGGGGTTGGAGCACCTCCCATATGAAGATAGGCTGAGAAAGGTGGGGCTGTTCAGCCTGGAGAAGAGAAGGCTGCATGGAGACCCCATAGCAGCCTTCCAGTACCTGAAGGGGGCCTATAAGGATGACAAAAGGGACTCTTCATCCGGCACTGCCATGATAGGACAAATGGTGATGAGTTCAAACTTAAACAGAAGAAGTTCAGATTAGATATAGGGAAGAGATACTTTACTGTAAGAGTGGTGAGAAACTGGAACAGGCAGCCCAAGGAATCTGTGGATGCCTCATCTCTGGCGGTGTTCAAGTTCAGGTTGAACAGGACATTGAGCAGTCTGGTCTAGTGGAAGGTGTCCCTGCCCATGGCAGGGGGGTTGGAACTAGATGATCTTAAAGTCCTTTCCAACCCAAATCATTCTATGGTTGTATGATTCTAAGTTTGCTAATTTATGATTCCCCTGAGTTCACTGAAGTTGCAGCTCTGATTTACTTCAAGGAGAAATCAGAACCTGACCTCAATTTATTTCTTCTTTCTGGAGTGCTACATTGTCCATGCCTCATATTTTAGGGACTGATTTTTGTCTTGCAAACATGTGTTTTATTTTGTCCTTAATTATGTCTGAGATTGAAATACACCTCTTGGGTTTTGGACCACCTATCTTTGTATTAGTTGCTCAGTGTCTATTTTATTAATAAATGTATTTTTACTATTTTGGTGCTCTTACTAATGTTGGACACAATTATATATACATTTGGAATAACTTTAAAGCAATATAAACAGCGCAATGTTCAAATATTAGCAGTGATGCTCACTAGTTTTAGAATATCTGGATGGTTCTAGGCAGTTTTAGCCCCTAAGCTCATATTAAAACAAAGTGTAGCCTCTGAATACTTAAAAGACAATAAGAGGACTTCTCTTGGCGTCCTACCCAATAGACCAGATCTCTTTCTGCAGACAAGTTATTCTGTGTAGCTCCATCAACTTCAGACATTGATTTTATTGTAAAAATAATACTTTTATCTGCTTGTTTCAAAGAAAGATTGCTGTACAAACCATTTATGCAGCAAACCTGGCTTAACAGGGCAAGTATTTTCAAGCAGATTCACCTCTGGGGAAAGGGTAGATATCATTATTGTTATTACCCTCTGCTTGTGGAGTAAACTGAATTTCTTTTCCTGCAGAGGTTGTGGAAGAGGTGTCTGCACTGGGTCCTCATGCTGTGGGTCTGAGCACGTCCCATCTGCAAAAGTCTTTAGCATGATAGTCTTCCAGCAGTGATTTTGCTCAGTAGTTTTCCTTTTCAGTTTGATCCTACAAAAGCTGAACCAGCCTGTAGGCCATCTTAGGACAGAAGCCTCATTATAGTAGTTTTAGTAGTACTGCTGATGAGCATTGCCAAGGAAGTCTTCAAGTCTGCTTCCTGAAGTCCATTAATATGTTTTATTGGAAGCTTAGGAGGCATGTTAAGCATTTCCCTAATAGACTGTAGAGATATATTTAAACTTTTCTTGAAGAACGCTTTATTTAAAGGTTCACTGTTGCGTATCATATAGGCATCATGGGATTCAGGATCTGTCATGGCCCTTTTCATGCATCAGACCAGCTGTAGCAAGGACAACATGCAGATGGCAAGATTATGCCGCAACATGTAATTGTGAACATCCGCAACTTGGGCAAACTAATCTGTTTATTAAGGTGTCATCTTAGAGCAGTTGACCTAAAAGTTGTGTTTGGCAACAGTTTTTAAACAACCCTACTAAATGAAGGCTCAGTGAAAACACTACATAAACTGCTCATCCTGTTTCCATGAAAATTCCTGCCATGGAAGAGGCATATCTGCTGACTTGGGGCCAAGTTTTGAATGTTGCCCATTCAGGGAGGAAAACATTGCTAGCAGCTCCTGTACAATGATTCATTTTACTCTGATACAGGATTGTGCCTATACGTTACAACTGAGCCAGCTGGTGAAGGTCAAATGCATTTAGGACAATTCTCAGTGAAAGACTGTACTTGAAATGCAGACTAGGTAAGTTAAGAGTGCCAACAAGTGGGATATTACAGATCTTGATTGCATTTCAAGTTTTACTTACAGTAGCATAATAATTACTGGTGCATATGACTAAGAAAATAACTATGGCATATCAATAAGACAGCTGAAATGTGATGTTGGAGCTGCTTCTTAAAAGATTTTGTAGGAGATTATGCCTGCGCTTTGGGAAATGAAGCCATATGATGAATAAACTGGCAAAGATTGTCTGTGATATTATGCTTACTGTATTTTTCCCTGAAAGAGCTGATGGAGATATTTTGCAACACTTTTCCCTTCATCCTCTTATTTTGCTATTATACATTCTTTTGTAATTTTCTACACTTTTCCAAAGTGGAATATTTTTGTTGTTGTTGTTCATCAATGCATTTAGTCAACAAATTCCCATACTCTTCCTTTTATTCCCCCTTAATCACAACCAAATTGGTGGGGAGACAGCCAAAATGTTAGGTACCAGTGTCTCTCAAGCAGATGTCACACCACTATTTCTTAGCTCGTTTAAATGAATAAACATGTTAAACTGTGAAGTATTACATTTTAGATTTTTTCATTACAAAAAAAATGGGACAATCTGTTTACTGTCCTTAATTGAGACAACAATCCTGGTGGTTGCCAGTTTTGGCAGTTGTAATGATGAACTATAAATACTGGGACAAATCAACTAACTGAGATTGTGGAGGATAGTTCAAGTAGAAGCCTCATTCTGCATCAATACTTTTCAGTGATCCTGTGACTAATATCTTGAAACTGAACCTCAACTCTACTCTGTTGCCGGAAATTCCCACTGGCAAAACACTACAGGAAAGAGTGGAGCTGATGGAGCGTGCAGCAGGTCCTGCCTGTCAGAAAGCTGCAGCCAGCCCCAGAGGAACTCACCAGGTAAATCAATGGGCACAGATCCCATTGTTCTCCATTTTGGGCCCGCAAATGTCTGGGTCTGCATGTGCCCAGTGACACAGCACGCATGCTGGAGGGGAGAGCAAATGCCACCAGGAATGCGCACCTCTGCGGGGTCAGGGACACGTCCGAGGGCTGCTCTGTCCCTGCCTAGCTGGCTGCTGGGCAGGGCTGGGGGCCTGTGCGAGCCAGGGACACTGCAGGCACAAGTGCCCAGCAGGTGCCCGCTGCCCAGCCTGGGTCCTGCTTGCTGAGGAGAGGAGGGGCCCTTCTCCAGCATGGCTGGGGAGCGCCTGCCTCCCCCTGACCGCGCTCCCAGCCCCACGCTGACCGCCCCCGGAACCCCCCTGCCAGGCTGATTTCTTGGTTTGTAGTGGCAGATGGAAGCCTTTGCTTGGTACAGCAGCAGTTATGGTGGGGAACAGGCTCCAGTGGTGGGGAACAGGCAGTGCCTTTTGGCTGCTGTAGAAACATGGTCAACAGAAACTTTCGTGTCACAAACACAGATGTGATACTGAACTGAACTCTTAAGAACAGCAGCTTTGCCACTTTACCACCGTTCTCACTGACCTAGGCAATGAGGGTAGGAAATTGCTTCCAGCCTTATCCAGATGGGAACGGAGCTGAAGCATGTCAGAAGTCACCAGGGCCATGGTGCGTGACTTTGCAGGGCGAGCATGAGGGCCAGGCCGTCTGTGTGGGTGCAGGAGGGAGGTCTGGGGAAGGGGCTGCTGACCCCCAGGGAGAGGACAACGCTGCGGACCCAGCCTCTGATGCTGCCCCTTGAGAAAGTAATAGGAGGTGGAAGCCAACAAAGAAGCCTGGAGTCTCCCAGTCCAGAGATGAAGGGACACCTTTATTGTGCCAGTGGGCAGGCATCGGAGCCATCGTTCGGGGATGGAGCACGACTGGTCCTGCAGAGGTGTCCTGGCCGTGTGTTGGGAGTCTGGCCCTGATGTTGCAAGCAGGAGCTCCTCTCAGTGCTTGGTGATGATGCCCTTGGTCCTCTCCTGCTTTCTTCTAGGCTGCATGTAGGGAGTTTGGGTCTGACGGGGGTTTAGTTCTGCCATCAGTTGGGTCCTGGGAGGCTGTGAGAGACTGATAAGAGAAATTATTGTAATAAAGGGGATAGTGATAGAACAGATTGGAAAAAAAGGTAGAAAATGAAGCAAGAATTCAGTGTGCTGAGAGAGAGACAGAAGTCACCACTGTGGATCCAGCAGTGTCCAGGGGATCCGTTGTCAGTGGTGGTGGGAGTCCTTCAGACTTAGTCATCGGTATCAGAGCAGAGTGTCCCCCAAGAGTCGGTAGTAGTTGTCAGAGGTGCGTGTCTTCATAGAGGTGTCCTTCTGGAGTTGCTCCCTTTAAGGTACCCTTGGAGGTGGCCTGATGGAGTTGCCCTCATGGCAGTGTCTCATGGAGGGTGTCCCTCAGAGTCCGTAGTAGTCTTCGGTGGAGAGTGTCCTCATGGAGGTGTCCTTCTGGAGTCATCCTCATGGCAATGGCTCTTTTTCGTGATTACATTCTCCCCCTTTTATTATGAGTTGGGGGGAGCGCCTCTTTTCTTCATGTCACGTATTACATGTTCCTGGTGGACCAGTTTCCCTGGTCTTGCAGGAAGCTCTTCAACTGCCTGTGCCTGCAGCAGTTCTTGGGATAATGGGCTGCAATTCCTCACACCAATCCACATGGTAATGGGCCATGTGCAATAGATACTTAGAGTCTTAACTCCTCCCATCCATCTCTGAGGCAAAAGATAGGTGGAATTCCACCTCAGCTTCTCATACCAATCTTTGAGACAATGGACAGTGGAGTCTGATTTCAGATCAGACTCTCACAGCCTGTCAAATGCTTAAGTGTATAGATCTAAAAAAGCAAAGAAAGTTAAGCAGTTAGATAAATACTTACACCCAGAGTATTATCTCCAACCTTTGGGGACCACCTTGTCCTGGATAGAGTTATGTTTGGTTTACAACTGCATTTAATGGGTTTAATGAGTGGATTTCACACAGTGCTAAGGGAAAATCTTGAAAAACTTAAATGATGTGTTTAAGGCTCACATAAAATCTGACTGTGGGAATTTAGAGTGTGGTCCTGTAGCACTTGCCATTGCAAGTGCTGGTGGGGAAGTAAGCCACGTTCAAGGCCTGGGGGCAGGTGTCAGGGGAGAGGATCTAATTGCTAGATTTAGAATGATGGTTTGGGAGCCAAAGAGGAATGAATGTGGCCAGCCTGTGTTCACTACCATTCCTCTATTGGTGGGGACATGGACTCCACCAAATAATCCTAAGGTAGTAAAGGTAATTGAAATTAAAGATTTGAAGTAGATGTTTGAAATAGAAACAGGATATGGGAGTACAAATGCCTGGGTTGGATGGTCAAATATACAGTGAAAAGTTTAAATAGAAGCAGTTGTTATGCATGTGCTTCAGGATGACCTACAGCACAGGTAGTCCCTTTTCCATTAGGATGGACTTGAGACCGACAGGGAATGATGTGCATAATCACACTGTACCAGGAGAAGGCTGCCTGGGGAAAGAAAACCTGTAAGTAAGTCCCTCTCACTTTTATTCCCTGCTCTGTGGGACAAAGACATCAGAGTGCCTCCTATTTCTCCACAGCATCTGATGACCATGCAGCTTGTCTCTCATGACAATGTGTTAATGCTACCAGGTATCTAGGAGAATTAAAGGCATGCAGATCTACTAAATGTGACTGAGGATGACGCAGGAACTATTCAGCTATAAAAATTCCCAGAGCAGATTTATGGTGGTACTGTGGGGGGAAAGTCCTAAGGTCTTCAATTCCACTGAACTGGAAGGGCACCTGCGCAATTGTTCAATTGGCAGTTCCATTTACCCTGGCATTTGAGAGGGAAACAAACTCCTCAGGGCATAGAGTAAAGAGAGGTATTTTAGGAACAGCCTTTGACAAAAGAATCTATATTGATTCAATTGGAGTCCCTCGAGGAGTACCTGACGAACACAAAGCTGGGAATCAAGCAGCAGCAGGGTTTGACTCTTTGTTGTGTGTGTGTTTTGGTAGGTTACAATCAATAAAAATGTAGACTGGATAAATTATATTTATTATAATCAGCAGAGGCTTATAAATCATACCAGGGACACAATAAAAGGAATTATGAAACCTTTTTTCTAACTTCTATAATTGTTATGCTGGTGTTGCATGTTAAAACCACAAATACATGGCTAGTCAAACAATAGGCTTGATTCTGTTGTTTTATTCTGAATCACTAAAAAGACGACTAGAAGCTGACAGCCCTGCAGTGCAGTTCATGCCTTGCCCATATTCTCCCTAAAAGGTGTTTGCTCAGATCAGTTAAAAATGTAAGCTACGAAGAGCTTCATTTTGCTGAACCTTGTAAAAACTGAGCAGCATATAGATCTTTGGGAGTTTGCCATTTCACAGAGAGATTGTAGGAATTTTAAAGAGCGAAGCCACAGGAGGTGAATATGGAGCTTGGTGACAAACTGATGTCATTCTTTTATCAGTTCTTCTGGGAATGAGAGTGGAAGAAAATCGAAGTAAAACGACGCTTCTTCCAGAAGACAACCACCTCACATCTCACCGTCTTGTTCAAGAAGTAGAGAGTGGGAAGTGTTAATTCTAATATCAAATCAGAGCTACCTCAGCTTCTTATTTTCCACAGGGGAAAAAAAAGGGCCAGGAGGAGATAAAGATGTCTCAAGTGAAGCAGCTTCTCATTGGATCAGTGGGTTAATTTAGTTAAGTAAGGAATAAACAGGATTTGGGAGATTTACACAAAGCATAAGTCAAGCTAATTGCTGTTGCCATCTTGTATTAAAAAAGAGTCACATTATGCCAAGATAAAGTAGTTTTGTGTGTCTCTTAATGAGTTAAATGTAAATGTACTGATACTAGCAATGTCCCCATTTCTCTAGAGACACTTTCTTCTCCTGTGATACTGTCAGCAGAGTGGAGGGACAGAGAAGGAAATGGCAGAGAAGTCTTCTTGCTGATTCTGCACTCCTAGAGCGTCACCCATCCTCAGTGGGGAGTTGCTGGTGTTTAGAATAGGATTGCAGTCCTGGATTACTTTGGACGGCCTACAAAAATGAACAGGGCAGAGCTTAACCTACAGGGTGAGTCTCCTACCAGCAGTGGTGCCTGATTTGTTACCACAAATAAATAGAAGCTGAGATGTTCAGGCTTTTTATTTTTATTTATTAGGTTCTTACGGAGGTGCCAGAAAAAATTTCTTCTGTTGTGCTTTTGAAACTTGTTTCTGCGTAGTTGTTTCCCATAGAGTCTGTGGAACTGATTTCCAGATAAAGGATGCCATGCTCATGTCCACTGCTTTTGGCAGGAAAGCTTTAGACATTATCCTTTTGCATGGAGGGGCTTGGAGAGTGACTTGCCACTTCCTGTGCTCTTGCCTGGCTGAAGCTGAAGAGGCCTCAAGAAGCTATTCCTGTGTAATACAGTAAGACTTGGTCTGGTTTGGGAAAGACAGCACATTCTGAATTCAGGTCAGCTTTATTTAGCCTTTCCTGCCTGAGGAACCTTCAGAACAGCCTTCACAGTGAAAGTCAGGTTTTTGCTTGCTTCCCTTTTGATGGCTTCCTTCAGCTTCTCATTTACAAGACGAGCTAAGGTGCTATGGTTGTCTAGTTAAAGCAGGGCTGTTTTAACAAGGTATTGTGGGTTCTCACTGCTCTAATAAGCTCATGACTGTTCCTTCTTAAAAGGCAGACCATCATATTTGTGTTTATCTGTTCATTAATTGTAGCCATTCTTGAGCTGTTCTGCCCAGGCAGTACTTTTACCTTTGTGCCGCTATGTCTCTGCTGCTCCAGTAATAACAGGATGTGCTGGACAGAGAAAAGAGTAAAGCAGCTTCTTCAGATCGATACCAAAACCACAAATTCATTTAGAATTAGGCAGTGTATGCGGGGGAAATTTTCCCAGTGTCCTATGCATATTTTTGTTTTGAAGAGCAGCCCTTTAAAACCTGCTGTGTTCTTGTAAATGCTATTTAATAGTCCTTGCCCTTCTACATGAATGCTTAAAATAAGGTTAGAATAAGACAAATTCTAAACAAGATTTTGTTGTCCATGAGAATACGTCTGAATATTTTTTTCTTATAAGCCAGTCATCAGTTGTTTTGAATTAATAGAAAAGTCCCTTTGTGGGTAATACAGTTTGATCAAACATAACTTCTTGTCTATTGCAGAATGGTCATTACCTCCCTTTCCTTAAGGGTTGCATTAAAATAGGAATTACTTGTAATATGTATGACTTTTTCTGACAACTGTGATGTTGAAATTTGGTAGATTCTCCACAGAAATTATCAAATCTATGACTCTAAAAAGACCAATGGTTTTGAAATTTTTCCTTGTCAGTGAGTTTTGCCCTCTGTATTAGGAAATTTTCAAGTTGGTATCACGATGGAGTGGGTAATGACTAAAGAACAACTGAAAAGAACACAATAAATGCTTAAGAGGCTCTTCATATACATTATTCAACCTCTTGTATACACACTGCTGTGACTGGACTATGTCAGTGCTCTGGGCTGATGGAGAGGCCACCCATCTGAGACAATTATTTTGCTTGTGACTGTTGTACCCTCAAACTCACAGGGACAAGTGATTCTGCTACACTATGTTATGCTTTTATACATAGAAGAGATGTCTCTTACTAAATGAATACCTGCATACAGAAGATAACTTCTTTTGCACATCTTCATGTAAAATATACATGGGCATAAGGACATTTGGGAACAAGAATTATTGCTGCAGCATGGGAGTAAGAGTTGTGCTTAGGCATAAAATGTTAAATTTAAACAATAATACAAATGCAGGAAGGGAGTTTTCATTGCACTGCATATTTATAAAGGATAGAAGTAGGCCTCATTCCTCTGTCATATATTCATGATTCCCTACAATATAGGTCTCTAGAGCAGTTTTCACAAACCTGTTGTTCCCTCTAATCCACCTCTAGTGTGGGGATCATCACTGCCAACTCAGAATGAGAAATGATCTTGTATTCCCCAGAACTTTAACAGGAGAATTGAAGAGCCTCTTTTAAGCACTGAGTTTTTCAGTTGCTTTGAAAGGGTTTACCAGAGTGTATGTACAATAATGCATAACGCAAAGTGATGTAAAATAACAGAAAAGAATTATAACTGACATTCAACTGATCAGCTAACTATGGAGCTGGCCCTGGGGCCTTCAGTACTTCCTTACTGCTTCCTTCCAAGGCCTTGAGGAACAGAGCTATTGCATCCACTCATCAACATTTATCTCAGTTACCATCTTAGTTTTCGTGTCCTTTGTCAAGGATTAAAACTTCAGAGTCATTGGTGTGGAGGAGGCCGATTTTGATCTTTACACCTAGATCAGACCTTCCAGCTTGCTGAGATCAAGGGGTTTTGGCAGATTCCTTCCAGAGAGCCATAATCAGTTTGAAAAGAGACTGCATACTCTTCCATCAGGTTAGGAATAGATAACAGAAGATGAAGACAGTGAAAAGTGGCTCATCCCCCTTGGAGAGAGAAGTATTTGCTGAGGTTGTCTAGCAGTGGGGTACCAGATATGTCAAGCTCTGTACAAAAGGAGGAGTGTGCCCAGGCAGATGGATTTCAGGATGTCAGCAGGGACTGGATGCAGATGTACTGCCAGATGCTTCCTATGCACTCCCTCCTCCTTCCTCCTCCTCCTTTCTTGGGCACAAACCCAAGAAAACTTATGAGAGGACCACAGTGCAATCTTGCTCTTCAGAATTAAGAGTTGAGATCATGAGTATCTCTCATGCTAAGGATGATGAAAAGTTGGTCAATTCATTAACGAGTCAAGATTATAGGAGCAGCAGGTGCCAAAATAAACCTTCCTTAACAGCAGAAAAGTCTTTGCAAAAGTCTAGGCATATTATGAATGTCCAAACAGTTTAAGACTTTTAAAAGGGAAATCTATGCAGCTGAATACAAGGGAAAACAAAACAAAACAACAATATTTTGATGAGAAATATATTAATTCTGTTTCAGAGGAACTACAGAGGCCCTAGCTCTGATGGAGTCTAAGGAGTCATGTGCACTAATGATGTCTGCCTCTTTTCATCATGTGCTAGAACCAAGGTAACAAATTTTCCACCCAGCCAACAGGAATGCTTTAATTAAGTAAAACAGGATTACGAAACACCAGGCTACCTAACTGCCCCAGTTTAGAGAGCTGCAGAGATAAAGCTCTCAGTTCGTTAATTTTGGTTATACAGATACCCCACTATTATGTTCCTCACAACCAAATATCAAAAACAGATCCATGAGGAACATGTTCACACACTGTCAAATTCTCCTGTGTCTCAGAAGTCTTGAGGAATAGAGGCTGTCACATGTGTGAGAGATTTTGTCTTATGTTGCTCCTCTCCGAAGGTGTTCCTTGACCTTATCATGACATTAGCTGAGCTGAAGCCATCAGGCTAATGAGGAGGAAAAAGAGGATGTGCTGTAAAACCTCTACTATATGCTAGTCCTAATCATTTAGAGACAGACATCATGGCTGTCCTCGGAGGTAGAACGGGGATAAAGCACTCCAGGGAAGACACTGCTGATCCTCTTTGGAAAGCACAGTGGGAAAATCTTTGAGCCTTCTATGTCACAGTGGAGGAATAATCATTGATTTGGAAGGCTGAATTTGGAAGGTCCTGAATTGAGGGCAGAAACTAGCAAGTGGAGCAGCTCCTTCTTTCAAGGACTCAAATCAACAGCAGTGCCATGCTGCATAGGAGCATCACTGCTTCTCCACCTGAAGCCCAAGCCTTGGGCTAGCGCACTCTTCATGGGAAACTGGGGAAAATAAGCCTTTTGTGACCCTTCAACAGCAATCACACAGGATGTCTCTCCAAGCATGAAAATTTGCTCACATGGGAAAAAGGGGCTTGAAAACATCTGCACGATACCACCACCCACCAACACCCGCTATTTGTGAATTGTATCACTGGCTTTCATCCCTCTGAAAAACAAAGTTGATTTGACTAATACTGTAATGTTCCTAATGACTTGGCTGTTTTGGATATATGACAACTGCATTAGGAAAAAAAAGAACAAACCCACCCAGATAGTGGCTTGATTCGTTGCAGCTGGCTCAGATCTCCATTGTTCACAGAGATGGGTGCAGCACCTCTGGCAGGGCAGTTGGTTTTGGAGAAGACAAGAGTCTGTTTATGGTTATGTCCTTGAGACTCGTTTCTCCTGGTGGTACTGACTGCTCTATGAGTCCTGAGGCCCTGCAGGGTCAGGGCAGCTGATGGTGCTTCCTACTGCTTCATCAGCCTTCCAAGCAGTTTAAATATTGACAATATTTAAATACTTCCCTGCAGTAGACCTGGGCAGGCAATACCCTGAAGGCAAAACCAAGGCAGGAATGCATGTGGGAGGATGAGCAGAAACCCCAGGGCATACAGAGCCTGTGTGCTGAGTTGTCAGGAGGACCATGTCCAAATCCAGCTTCAGTTATAAATTTAGGGAATTTGAGGTTGGTTTGGATTAAGGTTGATTTTATTTTAGTGAATGACTGCATGCACCAGAAGTTTGGTGAACAGAATGCACCCTGGAGTTGCAAATGTGTGAACATGCCTCCAAATTGCTGCTGCCCTCCAGGCTGTCTGCTCCCTGTCCTTGATGGGACCACAGGTGATTTTTACAACAACTTGTCTGGTAACACACTGACCAACTTCACCATTTTCTTCTGGGTGTGCTCAGGTTTTTGGACCCATGGTCTCTGAAGGGCTGTCCCCTGCTGCTCCCAGGACAGGCCATGTTTGTTGCCTGTATGAAGGGTGGACAGACACAAATGGAGATTTGGCCACATTCATATCTGTGGACTCAAAGTAATTAAGTTTTTAGTGTAAAGGTTCTAAATTTGCTCTGGCATTAATTACATCCTTTTTTTTATGACTTGTGACTTGTTTTTCCTGATGTTTTCCATGCAGCTGTATCTCTAACCACCACTGAGATTTTAGC
Source organism: Psilopsiagon aymara (assembly GCA_024733675.1). Taxonomy (NCBI): domain Eukaryota; kingdom Metazoa; phylum Chordata; class Aves; order Psittaciformes; family Psittacidae; genus Psilopsiagon; species Psilopsiagon aymara. Next base: position 32,342 of record JANRGW010008393.1, read on the forward strand.
AGAACTTTAGGAAGCTGTATCACTTTCTGTCTCCCACACACGTGTGTTTGCTTGGGCTTCATTAAATAAGATGGTTTGCACTTGCTATGTCTTGCAGGAAGCCAGTGTGGCAAAGTTGCAACTTCTGAATAGTTCTAAATTGAAACTACAAGGAAAAAAATAATCCTAGACCTTTATTTCCAAAAAATAAATTGAATAGTTATATACATTATTCAGTGATTAAAATGCTTATTTCTAATTATTAAGTAATTAATAATTTAAATTCTTTAAGTATTTTAATTAAATCCACCATGATGAATAATACCAAATTCGTTAAGATAAAAGCGATAGGTTGGGGTGAAAACAGGCATCTTAAAAAGCAGTTGGCTTTGCTCACTGCCTGCTGCTAGTGGACTTCATCCCAGTACTTGCTCGGAACATTTCCCAGCCAGCAGGAAGCTGCCGTGTTGGTCCATCACAGCCAGGGTGTGCCTTCTTCCAGTATGGTTCCATTCCAGATTATGTTTGCCTTTAGAATAAGGCAAATCTCAAAACCCTAACAATTACTAAACACTCCATAAAACTTTTCTCCAAAGCTAAGAGTTTTTAGCTGTGGTTTTCCTACAAGCCTCCGCTCAAATAATTAACCCTTTCATTGTTACTTAGTTACAATACTTCTCCCAATCCTAACCTGTCACACAGCATTGACATAGTTATCCACGTTTAAGCAGATGTGATTCACTCCAGAGGTGGCTACTTTTCAATAACTGGATAAAGTGGTCCCACCACATCGTTTTGCAAAGTTTCTAGAATCATTGCGAGGAAGCATTCTAGTTAAATGTTAAATACTATTATTATTATTATTTGGTGGTGGTTTTATCATCATTGTCAGCTACTAGGAGTGAATAATAAGAATGTGTTTATCCACATTTGGGGTAGAAAGAAGCACACAAAGGAGTGCAGTAAAGGTTTTTGTCTACTTATTACTTGATGTGAATGGACTCATAGTTAATTATAGGCCTTGACTCAGCTTTTGCCTTGAGTCAGCTAGCACTAAACGTAATGAAATCAGTTTGGATATATTTGTCTGAGTTCAGTAAACAAATTGTTTTGAACAGTGTTGAACATAGATTTCACATTATGGCTTCATTTTCCTGTGAGAAGGGTTGAGAAAACCTCACACTGACTTCCCGGGAGAAGAAGCCTCCTGCCTAGAGTATTTCACAGGAGAAATGAGCTCTGGCTGGGCAGAGTGAGGCATTGAACTGTATCTCTCAAATACCATTCAATCACTGCAGTAGCTTAGAAAAGGGGAGGACTCCAGCAGCCGTATTTCAAAAGAAACTGATGGCTGCCACTGTGTTTCATGAAAAATTCAATTTCAGAGCTGTTTGGAAGGGGTTTTCAGAGTGCTCAAACCAGCCCTGGACGAAGATAAGTAGAGGAACGTATTTCTGGGTGTCCAAACTAAACTGGTGACAACTGGATGTTGGGCAATTTGACCTTTTAAGACTGAAAAGCTCTTGGGTATGACTAGAATTCCAGCTGTCTGGGGAACTTTAGTACTAGAAGATGAAGTCAATGTTTGGAAACCTTCTGAAGTAGACAGCAGAATCTCTGTTCTGGATGTAAGCATGAAAATTCTACCTCTGCCAGATTTTAAGTGCCTAAGTCCTTTTCAGAGTACAAAGACATGACAGGTATATGGCCACCCTTCAATTTGTACTCCAAGTGGCTTTTTCATTCTTATTGCACAACTCAGGAATCTTTTATACCTCAATTTGTGCTCAGAGTATATCGAACAGCACTTTTACCCTGAGTTTTCCTTCCACCTTTTCTTGCTGAGCTAGCGTGCAATGGGCATTAAAACGCATGAGGGGTTTCTTAAACAACACTGTGAAATAATAAATACCACAAAGGAATTCTTCAATCTCCAAATAATGTAAATGTTTTTTTCTTTTAATTACTATCCACATTTCTGTCCAGCTTCAGAATAATACAGCTGAAAAAGTAATTAATTAATATAGGAATGCAGTTTAATAACAGCACAAGGACTCTGTTCACCCATTGGTTTCGGGCACTAGCTAGCATGCTGATAACAGGTTATTGCCATTGTTGTCACCTCATTAGAAAATTAGCATTTAATTAACTTAGGAAGATATGGAACAATTTTGATATGGGAAATATTTGTACACATTGTCTGTTGGAATTAAAAGCTCCCATCCAGCAAAAAAAGCACAGCAGTCTCTACAGCTGGTGGCTGTTGGCCCACAGAAACTAAACAGGCTCACCAGTCTGTGCAGCTGCAGTTGCTGCCTTTGATTTGGAGGGGAAAGGGAAGCTGTGAGACTCAGTCTTATCTGAGGCATCAGATGAAAAGAGTGATCCAGGAGTGGAATCAGTGCTCCCCTTGTAGGCACTGTAGCAAATCCCCAAAAGACTTAATGCACTGCCAGGGCCAGGTCAAAGAAACTGTCAAAGAAAAGTTTGGAAGGAAAGATGGCTCTGCTTCAACCTGGGCCTGATGCAGCCTCCCCTGAATCAGTAGGAGTCTTTCCACTGATGTCAGAGGGCTTTGGATGGCCTCGCTGGGGTTTTCTGGCCTCAGAGCCCCAGTGCTGCCCTGAGCCAGGGAGGGGCAAGTTAAGCTGTGGCTGGCTGGGGAGGGGGGCAAAGGGTGGGGAGGATAAGGAGCACCAAGAGAAAGAGCTTCTGTAAGGCAACTGGGTTTTCTTGCTGTTGCTTTCTCACTGTTGCTGACTGAATGGTCTGAGGTTTAATTTGGATGTTTTTGTGGATGAAAAGATCTTTGAACTGCAATGTTGAAAAACAGCCTTAAATCTGCTAGCAAACACAAAACAGAAAAGAATCCCTGGTTCCTCGGATGATTTGTTATTTTGACTGGATACTTTTGTTTAGGTTGACGCAAAACCAGAGGAACAGTCAGATGACATTAAGCATCCCTCCTGCAGAATGAGGAATTCACACCTACATGTGCCAGCACCTCCATGCACATCCATGGGGATTCCTCCAAGCAGGGGTAAATGGTTGTACCACCTCTGTCACCCCTCAGGCTCAGGAGCAGATACTGCAAACCTTCTGCATGTGTTTAATGTTGCACATGCAAAGCAATGGAGTCATGCCAGCATCCTGCAAGTTTCTCCCACTGACATTCTCACAGCTGCAGCTGTGGCAGCAGTATCTGTCCTAACCCCAGGCTGAACCAGCCCTCTGCAGCAGCCAGCCAGATCCCATGTCTCCAGGTCCTTCTGAGGGAGATGTCACTGGCCTTGTCAGAAAAAACAGAGCTCCCAGCTCTTTGCTTGCCCTTCCCCAGCCCTGCCAAGCAGGTTATCACCTGCCAGGAGCGCTACAGGAGGGCATTAGGGTCTCACTGAACGGCATGGGTGGGCTGTATTGTGAAAAGCTGTCTCCCCCGGGGGGATCTCGCTCCTGTCAGTTCAATGGGCTGTCAGGTAGGGACAGACAGCACGCATCAATCACACCTTTAGCAGCCTGAAATGCTGCCGTTTCTCTTGTGGGGAGCAGCAGCCAGGCAGACAGGCTGTGCCGGGCTGTCAATGAGGCAAACGTCCTCAATGACAGAGCTGCTTCTGAGGGGATCTGCCACAGACTTTGTGTTTATCCTGAGCAACTGCCCCTTATTCTTCTTCCTGGTGTGAGGTGAACAAATATCAGAGCTGGAAGGATTAAGAATAATGGTGTTGCGATCACTGCAGATGCTTCTTAGGGCAGATGCTGAAGTGCATGACACTGCTGTACACTGTGTCAGGGTATGAGGCAAGAAGATAAAATGCAGTGTTATTCCTTCAGCAAAAGACAGCCTTGTCCTAATGGGGTGACGTATGTATGCCTCCATTACATGCCTTCAACTGGCAGCAGCAATTAAAGGCTGTTTATGCATGAAGCAGGCAACGTAGATGAGCATAAGCACCAAGATTCTTGAGAGGAAAATGACCCCAGCCTCAAGAACTGCAGCAGCATTTTGTTGCCCAAGAATCATCCAGTGAGCTAAGAATAAGGTCAGCACTTTGAAGCATTTCAAAGGTGGAAATAATGTAGCTTCAAGTCCTTTCACTGCCAGGAGCAGTGGTCAAATACCTGAAGGGAGAGACAAATGCATGAGAAAGCAAAGGAAAAAGCAGCAAATAAGCAAAGCATTTCATTAAAATCTCACTCTCTGTCAGCCTTATGTTTTCCTGCAATTGGTTCAGAACTGGCTGCTTCTAGCTCAGAAATAATCCCACAAGCCTGTTGTAAGGAGCACAGTTGGGCCTCATTGACTAGTGACTTTCTTGTGTGTGGCTCCATAGGAAGAAATAAGGACAGGTCTCTGCCTGGTGGGGTATGATGAGGTGTCGTAAAACACAGGCTGACTTAGGCCAGGGCCTTCATAAGAAAATGCCATAGTCATAGTTTTACATTTGCCTTTCCATTTATATTTTCCTATGTTTACACATTGGTCTCACTGCCAGTAATTTTAATTAATCTTCGTTAAGATTTGGACCACCTACTTTGGTGCTAAAATCCAGTAATCTGACTTTAAAACATACAGGCCATTGCAGCTTAAGCCTAGAGACTCCTACATCCCTTTTAGACCCCAGAGCTCCCAGGAGCAAACATATGCTGTTCTCAAAAATGTTTGGACGTTTCAAGGAGCAAGAATCGGAGCACAAAGCCATCGTCTTGTGATTGCGTGCAGCAGCCCGGAGGCAACCAGACCATGACTGGGCTCCCTGACCCATGAGCCTGTGACTGTCGGCTCAGAGCCAAGTGTCCCTGTCAGGGTTGTTGTACCCCTGCTCCATATACTTTGCTCCCCACAGGTTATCCCATGCTCTGGAGGAGGCTCGTGGGACACATCTGTACTAGCAAATCATGCCAGGACAGAACACGGCTGTGCCTCTTGCAGTTGTCTGAAATGCTTTATTGTCATGTTTCTCCCCAGCAGCATTTGGCCTGATCCCACCTTCTACGGCCAGTCAAGGTCTGGTCAAGATCTGAGACACTGTGTTCATGTCTGCTCATCCTTTACACAACAGCCGCTTCTGTCATCTCTGACACAGACGTGCAGTAGTTGAGTCCTTACAGCCCATCCAGTCTGAACCCTTGCAGCCCTGCTCTCAGGAAATGTAAGGAGAGTTACACTGTTGAATGCTGATGAAATTTCAGGTAGTGCTTAGCTCTCCCTCCTCCATGCTACCTACATTCTGGCATTTCACTAATTTGAATTGCTGATCTATTTAAAATGTAAATTGCTGATCTATTTAAAAGGCTACAGGAGGAGCACAGATTACATGGAGATCCAGCTGGGATGGAGGGTCAACATTCAAGTTCAGTGTTTTCTTTCTAAATAACTTGGCTGCTAGAACAACACCTCAAGGATTTGAATTTAGTAGATCAAATTTTCTTCTCAGTACATCCCCACTGACACCACTTAGGTCAATGGACCAGCTTGTGATCTCAGTTAAATCAGCATGTATTGGGAGTAACATTACAGAGACTAGTGGAACTATTCCAGATTTATATTGGTGCTAATGAGACTAAAATCTGGTCCAGTGTACTTACAGAGATAGAACTGAGAGAAAAGCATTCATTTTAACCTTCAACTAAAATACACTAGCCCACAGAATTTTTAAAGTCCTTGAACACAAGTCTGTGTGTAACAAACAGTGTGAACACTAAAAGAATAACAGATTAAAATTTACCAATTATAATAGTTAATTAACATTTAATTAGCCTATACAAAAACTCATAAATTATTTAATTAACTAGTAAACTATTTAATTAACCTGTACCAAAACTAGTAAAACCCAGGAGTGTTCCTGGGTAGGTGCAAAAATTCATTGATCATATCAGGTAGGTTACACAAATGCTCAAGGAATGAGTTAGCAATTATTTTTAAAATATTCTAGTTCAATACAATATTTTGAGATAAGAATAATTCAAGACACCAGCTTTGCAAAGACTGGGCTACATTACTGCTGTTAGTGGCACCAATTCCCCACTTACTTTATTCATGTTTTATTAAGCACTTATATGATTCTTTGTACTTCTATTCCCAAATACTTGCCAATTCTTTTCTTTTTATTCTTTCCACCTCCACTTCTTTGTGATTTGTCAGCTTTTTCAGACCATATTACGGAAAGCAAAGGGGTTTTTTTTATTGTAAGCATGGAGTACATTGTGAAAGGTTTATAGTTGATATGAGAAACATTACCAAAATCAGAAAAGAGTGGTTCAAGTTCTTCTTGAATGGTTATTCAAGATGAAAGAGCCCTTCCGCTTTTTAGCTCATTGGAAACATCTGAATTCTTCCCATTTGGATAATTAAAAGGGATAACCAGAACTCTGATAGCCAAGCTCCTAGCGTTAGTACATGTGCAATACAGTTGTAGAAACCAGTAGTCCATAAAAAAATAGAAGTATGGACTGGAGAATAACCAGAACAGCTCCAGGTCCTCTAGCATTAGCAAAGCTTGAAAGGCCCTACTCATTCGGGCAGGGAGACAGACCTCTACAAATAGCCTTCCACCAAATTGGCTCCCTTTTCCACATGTGCAAAATGATGGCCTGGAAGTGTGAGACAAAAAACGCTGCAAAGATTTTTTGTAAAATAGAAAACAAAGGAAGAGAGGTATATAGCAATCATATATGTACCTAAGTTGTCTGTCCTTTTCCTTTCAAATCAGATGAGAACAGGGAAAAGGGGAGGCAGGCAGGGGAGGTGGGAATGATTAAGGCACATAAATAGGGGAAAGGTTAAGAATGGGTTTAATGCCTTAGGAATCCCTCTGAAGGAGGTTGTTCCATGTCTCCCCGATCTGGGAGTCCCATTTCTTTGGTTTGCCGGGGTTTTTTTTTGTTGTATTTTCTTTTTTTTTTCTTTTTCTTTTATGGTTATATCTACATGGACTTGAATTCAGTATAGAAGAATGTATATACACATGCTGGGGGCTCAGCTGTGTAAAATACTGCAGTTTTTATGGGAATCAGTGGAGCTGTGCTGATTTACATGACAAGAGGATCACACCTTTCTACCTGGTACTTAAAATGAAATAGCAAACTGGCATAACTTGTACAAGGTTTGAATTTCTGTTTCTGATACAGACTAGGGAAAAAAGGCAGAGAGAGATTTTTATTATCATCTCTAATAGGAATATGAGCTCCAAACTTGATAGTATGTGACTGTGCATAAAATTAACTAGATGTGTCTGTTAGCAGATCTGGCTGAAGTTGTGCATGATTATATTCTGCATGCATATTTGTTTTCAATCATATTTACAGGGGTACCTCTATCCTGATGCTTCAGTTAACTGTTACTTTGAGGAAATAAACAGAGGTGAGGGTCCAGTCACCTTCAGCTGTTGGAAGTTAATAAGGTGTTAATGAAACATTGGCAAATAGCTGCAGTTTAGCACTTGGTTGACACTTGATTTTTAAAAGAGACAGAGTGTAAATAAGCTGTGTTTGCAGTGAAAATTAAAAAGTGGGAGGTGGGGGAACAAATAACACTCTCACAGCTTATTGGTTTTAAGCAGGAAACACTTGATAGACCACATCAGGGAAAGTAACTAGCATGCTGCGGTCACTGGCAGCAAGCAGTACACGATGGCGAAGAGGTCTGTTTTCATACAGACCTTTTAAAGACACTCTTCTAATACAAGGTGAGCCGATGCACATAACCAGTGTAAGAGGACACTTGGCACCTCTGCCTCCAACCGCTGGAAGTGCTCTGTGGGAACATCTTGTCCACTTCAGACCATAAATGTTACGAATCCTTGTGGTTGTTTATGAGGGATGGGCAATCTCTTTCTGCAGGGCACCTGTCAAGAAAGCTGTCAAGAAGAGTGAACTCTGATGGTACCACTGCATTAAGGACAACAATCTACACCTTAAAAAATGGTAGCACTTCAAAGATTTAGTAACTTCTGAGTCCTATAGCAGGCCTGTGGGAGTGATCTCTAGAATGTGGAAAGGAGTAATTTAGGCTTTATATGTATCTGGCAGCTCTGCATAACAAAATACAGCACCATCCTGAGTGAATCTTTCCTTTTTTCACCACTTGCAGTATAGAAGTGAGTCGTGGAGCTCGGATAGCCAAGCTATACCTGGTCTCCTGTTTCTAGCTCTGAAGGAAAGGAGGAGGATGGTGATGGAACAGGAGCTTTCTTGGCATGGAAGTGGTGTTAAATAAAGGTAGCTTAGCAAGCTAGTGCTTCAGAGAAATCTGGGGAGAGCACTAGCAGCTTTGTTTCAGACTGGCTTCTTGGAAGAGAGATCATTGACATCTAGAATAGATCCAGGCTCAATACAAAGATGTACATTTGTAACTGATGCACTGAAGAGCTTTAGTTTATGCACTGTGTCCCAAAAGATTCCCTGACAAAATGTTCTACAGCAGAAAAGCTAATGCCAAAGTACCTGGGGACATCACTTTTTACGCACAGGTAAAAGACATTGCTTATTTTGCAGGTGAGTGCTGCATGAGTGATGTTTCCTTGCCAGGCTGGAGAGATTGGTGGGTTCTTGCAGATTATCATCCACATCTGAAATTACTTTAGCAGTGTGGAGTTGTTGTAGTAACTTGGGTTACGTTATTTATTTTTTCTCCCATTCTCATGTGTCACATTCATTCACAGCAGCCCTTACTATAGTGTACCTTACCAGCAGAAGGCAGCTACTTTGGCACACATACTGTATAATAATCTCTTACAGTACATTACAATTGCAAATTAGAGTTAGCTTTAATTTTAAATGTAAAAATTTCATTTTCCTGAGGTAAGGACTGTCAAAGGAATAAACCTGTGGGTGTAATATACCCATGGGTATTAGCAGTACTGAAGTGTTGAACAAATGAAAGACGCAAAGCCTATATTTTTGTGTAGGGTAAATAATGCTACACGTAAATATTGAAGTATTGAACATAAAACACTCCATGCAAAAACATAGACTTTGTTTGCTTGATTCTCCCTGATGTGTTACAAAAGCTTTAATCCAAGGGGAACGGTAAGTGCAGTCCTTAAAATGAATTCAAGTGTGTATGTTGTCTATAAATTTCACTATTGAATTACTGTCTCATTTTCGGTGTGAGGCAGTGTATTGTTTTGTTTATGAGGACTACAGCATAGAGGGTATCTTTCTGGTATCAACACACTGTGAGATAAACATCTTGCAATATGTTTGAAAGAATCTGCACATTTACACTTTCCAGATAAGACAGAATCCCACATTCTTCAATGTACTTCCCAGTAGCGCTGGAGTTTGGCTGCATTTTAAATGTTGGGCGGGGCATATTGGGTGTCCCAAGTTGACTGTGCAACAGCTTGGGCCCAGCCACTCACACTCTGGGGATTTGGGGTCAGGATTCCCCCTGGTCAGGCTGGCAAAGAACATTGAGAGGTCTTTTTCTGCCTTTGTGATATATGGTCCATTTCCTAGGATAATCCATTTTTTCACTAGCTGCTATTATGAGGACATAAGACACCAGGAGGTGCACTTTGACCTCTCCTGTTCTCTTCTGTCATACACAGAGTATTTGAAGCTTTTGGCCTTTTGTACTAAAGGTCCAGTTTTGTTGTAGGATGTCAAGGCTCCCTTTGTAAGGGGCACAGAGCATAATTCCTATGATGCTTTTGTCACAACAGTGTATTTGTTTTAATGACAACTAAGCCACCTTTAGCAAAAGCAATTGACCCTTGGTGATGGACTGACTTTCTTGCCATCAGAACATGGAACATTTGTTTTGACACTAATGCAATAATATCAGTACTGCCATTTTCTCTAAGTGTAGTGTTCTATGTATCCAAAATTTGTGAATGCAAAAAATGCGTGTTCTTTAGTCAGAATATAGAAATCTGAGTGTATAATTTTTTACAAATTGAATTTTCATCCTCTTTCTTCTTGTTTAGCTTTCAAAATAAAGAATACAAGGTCTGTTTTCTTCAGATCTAGGTCACTGCAGCAGAAGATTGTGTAACTGCATATAAAAGGAGTCATTTAAGGTTATGAATCAAGAAGTGAGAGAAGATAAAACAAAAATGCTATCATTTATGGTGCAGTAGAAAATAACGAGGTGGCTGAGGTGAATACAAAGAATGAAGAGCACTAATATTTCTGGAAAGAAATTATTTTCTCTTCGGTATTTTAAAGGAACCAAAAAGTAATAGGAGTTTAACGCCTGAGGAAGCTCTATGATTGTACCGTGAGCTCCTCTTTGCTCATAAAGGTTGAAACTCTGCAAATCACCAATTTGTATTAGTCAGGAGCTGAAAAATTACTGCGCGGACTTCTGTTTGATAGCAGATCTTGGGTAAGATTATTCCGAGTGTAGCTTCTCCTTAACCTATGAAGTCAATATTTTCCTAGGCTGGTTTAGAAGTTCAGGGCAGGATTCAGTCTGAGATTAAGACATGCATATTAGGGTGTAAATGTAAATGCCTTAATCTAAAACAAGCCTATACTCCATGGCTGTTCCAGACTAATGTTTCATTTCCATTTATGCTCACTGAACAGCAATAGTCCTCTCCAGAGGAAAAGACATCCCAAGGGATAAACAAACCTCTGGGGTATGATCGGGTGACTAATTTGGATTAGACACCTAAGTAAATTTGATTAAGGTGATTTCTACCTCTAGCCTTTAACATTCACTTTCAGCTATTCCAGATTCCTCTCAGTCCTCTGGGGGAGCGTCTCGGACAAAAAAGCTTGTCCTCTGTTGGCATGCATGTTTTTTGCACCACAAGGGCACTGATGTTTTATAGAAGAATGTGATGGGCAGGATGGCACACTGTCCTGGGGACAGATTTCAGCCTGTAAGCAATAGTGTGCTGGACATGCCAGATTTTCAGCTTCTGGTCTGGGTAGCTTTGGAGGAACTTGTGCCCTCACCTTGATGAACTGCCATTAGCTGGTTTGCAGTGTGCAATAGAGAGTGGTAGTTTTCCATGCTCTGAACAGTGGTGTCTAGAATGTACTGTTTATTTTGCTGCACTTCTACGCTCTGTGGAATTAGTTTTTGAGCACTCCTTTGGTGGAGTGTTTGTACATCAAGATCCCTGTTAGCTCTGGTACATGGACTTTAAATGTAGCTCTCATTCAGGTTACAAAGTGCCAGTGATTGATTATAGGCTACTAGCCTTTTGGGTAGCTTGGTTTGGGCTTATAAATGTCTTGTACAGCATGCCCATGCATAAATAATCATCCTAAATGAGGAGAAGAAGGAAAGCAGATCTGGATAAATGAGCCAAGTTCCTAAACCTACAGTGAAGCAAAGGATGTTGAGACCTTTCTCCCATATGTAACAATACCTTGAGATTTCTTCCACTGTGGCTGGTTTGAAGTTTACACAGGTGATTTTCCAATGGATAAGTGTTACAGTGCTCTGATCCCAAGCAGCTAGACCACTCAAGTTGAAAGCTCTGTTTAACTGCATTCTCCATGTCCAGATCAATAGTCATTCTGTTATGAAGCAACAAGCATGAGTGTGCACAAAGGGTCAAATCCTTTCTAATTAGCTGATCTCATGATGATTATTTTCCTGGCATACAAAAAAGAAAAATTAACCTATGCATGGTTTGCCTCCAAGCACTCTGCAAGGGTTTCTTTTAATTTGTCAATGATACAGAAAGAGGAGTAACTTCTTAGTAGATACTTATCTGGAGGAAAGAAGGTGGTAAATAGTTACCCAGGCCTGTGAAGCGCAGGTGTTCATTAAGTGTACCCTGACATAAAACTCTTCCTATTTCCTTTCTTCTCTTCTGTTTGTTTGCTCTCTTGTTTCATTCAGGAGCAGCCAAGTGTTACCCAGCAAGGATATCCACCTGTGTATGCTTGGGTAGGTATGTCATAAGTGTTCCTGGTAGCTCATTAAAATAAATCCAGCTGCCAAGCAACTTTTGTTTGCTTTTGAATATTCTCTTAAACTCTGAAGCCAACATTTTATTGCATCAAGTGATGACTTTTTTTTTTCATAGACTTGTCTTTTGTATCACTTTAAAAAGAACTTGTTGAGCTCTTTTAGAAGTGATGGTTTTGCTCTTTTAGAAGTGACAGTTAGAATTTCATCTATAACTACAGCAAGACCACAGTTCCTTAACAGGTTGCAACTAAAGCCTTTAAAAAAACCCAAGCAAATAATGAACCAAACCAAAACCCCACAGAACTTCAGAAACCTTGAAACTCTGTTATGCAGTTTGCAATACTGCTAGTTCAAAACACTGGTCATATAGAACTCTTTTACTCTTTCACTTTTTTCTCAGTGTGACTGTCTGGTTGTGTTTATCTGGGACAAATTTTTTACACTCATGCCTCTTAAATCACTGGGAAACATCACAGCAAAAGCATGTGTTAAATTTGAATACAGAGACATGTTAAAAAATACTTGCACTGTACATTTTTCTGCCATGTGTCTAGGAGTTGGGTTCACAGCTTCCTCCTCTTCCCTTCCAATATTTGACTTCCAGATTTCAAAATACTTCATTATGGTCACAGGCATTTACAGTATGTCTTAGCACACAGAAGTGCAGCTACCTTGATGGTTTCTGAATTGATAGCGCTTATTAATACGGCAATGACTTTACCTGTTGTCTTCTTTGAAAGTCAGAACCAAGGCACTGTCCTCACGCAGTTAGATTGGTTAGATTTGAATAGAGCACACAGAAACTCCAGCCTTTTATTGCCTTTCTCTTGGTTAAAACTGTAATTTCTGTATTTCTATGCAATCCAAAGTATATTTTAGGATCCCTGATAGATATATGAATATTTACCAAAAAGAATTTAATATTTTAAAAATCAAAGATACCGTGTAATTTAAAAAAAAAAAAAAACTCATTTTCCAGTTTTATGGGAATTTTTTTCATGTTGAATACAGTCATAAATTCCAAACAGTTTAAACTGAAAGCTCAAAGTGCTTCTTTGCCATGTTCAAGTGTGCAGAAAAGTGTTATTCAGGGATTGAATGCCCTTAATTTTAAAGGTTTTTGTCATTTGGGCAGAAGAGAATAAAGATTATTTTGTTTAAATATAGATGGTTATGTCTATATTTCAATGGAAATTAATATTAGGAAGCAGTAGGCATTAATAATCAGTTGTGACCAACTCTGAGAGATATTGTTCAAGGTGGCTGTCAAAGGCAAGCGAAGAAGACCACAGAGATTGAGAGGGTGGCAGCAGTTAAGGTCTGGACACAATGGGCTTTATCAAACACAACTTGGAGACAGGATTCTGTAAGGCCTAGAGACCCAGTGAGATCTAGCGGTGGACATTGCCCTTCTAGCTGGAGAACACTAGACAATGATGTCAAGTGGATATCGGCTGCAGATGCAGACATAGTGTCTGAAGGGTTTCTCTACTAAAGCCGTGACATAGTCCATATCTGGCTGTATGGCCAGTCCATATCATAAATTAATCCTTGTCTGTATTGTGGTGTTGCTCTTTTCTTCCTAAGAATAGGCAACTTCTCTATGCTTACTTCACAATGGAAAGTTTGGTCAGCAAACAGGTATTGGAAAATAATATTTGACATTCAGATATTCAAATAATTAATTTCAGCATACGTTATATTCCAGTGGGGAGTAACAGGCTGGTGTGTTTGGAGATGAATGCATAAACTATTCAGAAACTGTTTGAAAATAATTAAGGAAATAAGATGCCTAGTGTATATAAAGTGGGCTTTTAATTATAATAGAAAATAAATTCTTCAGAAATCGTTTGTAAGATAACTTATTTCTCAAGTGGGTTCTGGCAGGGTTTCAGATAATGTATCAAATAGTGATTGCATATAGTGTGAAGGTGTTACAGCTACATTACACAGGCCCAGCTACCACAGCTCAGTTTCCATCCAAAATTAATGGTGTTCCTAGAAGGAATTGTAAGAGTTCGACCTGCATTCAGGTACTTTTTGTGCAAGATGTTCTGATACTGCATCAGGAGCGAAGTATACTGTTACACTGAACCCAGAAATCCTGTCCAAAGCGGGTTGATAGAATGGCTTCCACTGGGAAGGCGAGGAGCATTTCCTTTCCTTTGCAGGAAGGTGGTGGCTACACGGTACAGGATATGATTTGTTAAGACCAGCTTTGATCTGAATCAGAAAGAAGTATGTGAACTTTTCTGTTGAATTAGCCAAAGCGTGCATTACAGAACTTAGACTTCATGGTATTATGGTGCCTTTACTCTTCCTCTGGTAGGAAAAAGGATATGACATTAAGATTATTAGAAACTTCTGAAATAATTTGAACTGAGAAAGTGAAGTATACAAATTACATTAGCTCTTTGTATTATATGGTTACTGTAGGTTTTGCACTGCCAGGATTTGCAGGAAAAGGTTTGTCCATGTTCTGTTTAGTGAGCTCTGATCTGCTGGAAAATCTGCTGGTTTGGAGAGGTGGTGCTGCTGTTTTCTTTACTTGGGGTGTCAGCAACGGGAGTGTAAACCTAAGAGGAGAAAGCCTCATGTTTAGCTTCTTCCTTGTTCGTTTTCAGAGATAATGACACTCTACCAGGAAATTCCCAGAAGACAGCAGTAAATTCTGCCCCTCATGGGATCTGGAGGTGAGAAGTTGGCAGTTACTGGGATGAAAGAACAAGGAGGCTCAATGATGCCAGCGTCATCCAGGGAAGAAATACTAAATTCCCAAGTTCTAAACCATGTTGCACTGCATATTTTGGTATTTCATAAGACATCATAATCATAGCAAAGGCCAATGTTTCTGTGTCTGGGCTGTCTACTGAGCACAGGAGGCCCACACTCTCTATGTCTGTTTTCTTTCCATGAAGATTGCATTAATGCTTACAAAGAAGATAGGAGGAATTCAGAAAATGTCACCTTAGATTAGAAGCTGCTGATTATGATGTTTTCACAGGAAGATGAAGGTGAAAAGGAAGATACTTTGGATTTGGTATATGAGCTACCACTCCTGTGAGAAGGCTCAAGGCTGTGTACCATAGGTGGCTGTATAACATAATTGGGTGCCCATCATCTGGAAGGCAAACCCTACATGTTAGAGAATCACAGAACTGCTGATGTTGGAAGACACTTCTGGAGATATATAGTCCACACTGCCCCCAACTCCAATTTTGGGAATATTTTTACAGAGTGGGGACTGAGTCCCACCTAAAAAAGACTATACTTTCGAACACTCTAAACATGATACTTTTGACAGTATGGTCTTTGCATACAATATGTTGAAAGTAATTATACTAACATTTTCCTCTTGAAATACATGTGATTCTTTTTAATTCTCTGGCTTTGAAACTAGCGTAATATTTGCAGTTTCTGTAAACTGCTTCTGTAAACTTCACAAACAGATTCTTTTCTTCAACTGCGAATCCCAAGCTGTATACAAAGCCAGGGATATAGCCCACAGTTTGTATTAAGTAGCATTTGATTAGGTGGTAATAACATTAATTGACACCCACAATCAGTTGGCTGGAGATGATCTGAAGCGATAATGCACTAGAGCTTCTAACATTCTGTTTTAAGTCAAAATGCTCCCTCAGCCTGGGGAAAGATGCAGGTGTTTGGGATGAAAGAGTGTTTTGTAAATGAAGGACTTGAACACTGTGATTCCGCCTCATTATTACTCTTCTGCTGTTGCTTAATGTAAAATGATTACTCTATTACCACTTTCCTTGTGTGTTTTTAAAGTATTAGAAAATTGAACAGCAAACTTTAAAGATAAAAATCTGACCCAAATATTTTTTTTGGGGTGGAGGAAAAATCAAAGCAAAGACAAAAAAGGATTTTGAATAACTAGGAAATTATTTAGAAACATTCCTGATTCAAACCAGTGTGTCTATTACTAAAGGCTCTCATTATAAATAACTAGTTTTTGATGATCTTGTTTGCCTTTATAATGATGAACCCCTCAAAACATTGGCCTTCCCTTACAGATTGTTTCAGCTTTGTGGATTAAGGTCTTCATGTTGGTAGAATATATGTATGCACCTGGCAAAGCAAGGGACTTAGTGAATGGTAATTGTTCCCCAATTCCCACAAATCCTTTCAGAAACTATAGCCTCATGCTTTTTTAGGGATCTTTCCTACATTTCATTAACAACTGAGCCATTGCTAAATTGTACTTCATATGCTCAGGAATTAGACTAAGGAAGATTGTACTCAGCAACACTGACTGGAGGAGTCCTAGTGCTCTAGTAATTTTGCACTCTTGGGAAAAGGAAAAAACATGAGCAAAAAGCTATGAAAGCCTCTAAAGTTGTTGAATACTATGTATGACTATGTAGGATATAGGCATAAAATACAATATGACTTTGTCATGAAATTACCGGTGTGCATTTCATGTCATTTCATGTCTTCTCTGAAAACTTCTTTGTCCTGTATTTTTCCAGGACCAGGACCATGAAGCTCAGAGAGTTGTTTCTGTATCAGTGTGTGTGAAGTTACAGAGCCAGAGCAATACTGGCAATACTAGGGAAGTCTTCTGCAGCTAGGGACCACAGCATGTGTTCTGTGCCCCAAGATCCTGTGTCTGGCTTCAGACAAAATATGGCATGGGATGGTCAGGCAGCAAAGCAGGGAATATGACTGTTGTGCCTTTAACTGTGTGGGAGTGTAGTTTGCAGCTTGTGTTGTACCAATGGACAATGCTGCTATTATGATGTGGAAGCGAGTTGTATGATCTGTGAGAATAAACACGTTTTTCCTCCTTTAAACATACACACTGTATTTGTCTATGGTCCAAATGATTCTGCTGGATAATTCTGAGCAAGCCTTTGGTGTCCTGAGTTGTACCCAAGAATAAAATTGGCTTTCTTTATTTTTAAGTAACAGGGAAGAGCAAACATAATTAATGAAAATACATACAGTGGGTAAGGTTATGCACAGAATAAAGCAGCATTTAGACATGTAGAGCAGCAATTCTTAAATTATGCTATTTGAACATCCATGCAGTTTCTATGGGCAAATCATTTGTATAAAACATGGAAGAGAAATGTGCAGTATAAACACAACAAAGATGCAATTCTTCTCTTAAAGACTATTATTCAGTTTATGTAGCTTGTGATTCCCAAACAAAGAGGGGTTTTGTCAGACAGGGAACAATGTGCATTGCTGCAGGCATGAGAAAGGAGAGCTGCATTTGGAAAGTACTACAATCATAATGGGAGTAGATTACGAAGAAGATAATTAATGGTAGGGATAGAGGATCTTCTCTTCCCACTGGGATTCAGTCGCTCTCTGTTGGTGTAACTTATAGCCCTGAGGAATACTCTTTTTAGTTTCAAGGCTCTTTTCTAATCTCTGTGTCTTTTAGTGTTTTATTGCATTGGTCACAAAAGTTCAAGGAGGTCACTCCAGAAGATATTCTCTCCAAGGGATTAAACTGACTCAGAGGAACAAAGTAATTTGGAAGAGTTTTTGCAGAAGCCTACTACCACCTTTAAACTACAAAAAGGCTCATCTTCACTCCTGCAAGACCATTTCCAAAGTGCTTTGCTCTTCTCATTTGTATCAGTCTTCCTTCAGGAAGATCAGAAAAGAGCATGTAAAACTAAATTGACTTCATATTTATATCTAAACATTGTAAATGGTATATTAAACATATATATATGCTTAGAAGTTTATTCTGAATGTGAAACCAATTGTTTATATTATTATGAATATGGCGTTGCTTTTTCTTTTCTATTAACATAATAATTTAATTAACATAATAATTATTTATGTTAAGTAATATAATTTTCTCTCCTGAAGTATCTTTTGTTACAAAAAAATAAGATTTTGGGTGGAGAAAACTAATCTATAGAGGATGATGCTTCCTCTATTTTTTTAAAGTCATTCCAGTAACATAGGGTGAATCAGAGGGTTGGTGTGAGATTTACTCCTAAAACTTTGAAAAATGGTTTTGCATAATTTCTCACAAAAGCTTAAGAAAGCAACACGCACACTGTCAGCAGAGAAGTCATTCTTAAATTTTGAGTCGTTAAGCTGACTGGTGAATTATATAAAAAAAATAACAAAAAGCACAAGTTAGTATATTCTTTAGGTTATACAATACAGATAGTTCTTCACTTAGTGTTTGACCTGTAAATAGAAATCTTTGTATGCTAAGTACATATATAAGAACAAGAGAGGACTTGCAAGTGGAAGTCAGCATCACCTTGAAGTGCTTCAAAGTTATGAGTCATCAAAACAATAACTCAAAGTACCATCAAAGTGGTAAGCATTGTAGCCTTCATATAGAAATGTGTAATTAATTAGAGGAAACCCATCTGTAATGCATTATGAACAAGTGTGTTCTGGAAATTGGTCTAATAACGTGCACATATATTAATCTATTTAATATGTTGGGATATAGCATGCTCTACATACTGCTGAAGTAAAGGAAAACTATTTTAAAAGCATTTTTAATCTGGATATTTTTCTGTTTGAACTCAAGCATTCCTGCATTTTTTTTAAATAAAAATATTGAATTTGGCCTTTATTGATTATATTTATGTGAAGAGAAGTAAGTCTTAAAGTAGCCCAGTTGATATAGGTAAAAAAGGTTTTTTATCTAGACACTCAATGCCTTTTGGTTAACATGCATGGATGCTGTCCATTCAATTAATGTACTTCAGTGTAGAGTTAAAAAAAAATTGGAAAAGTTTTATAATTGCTGAGGTTGCTGGAAGAAAAGATATATATATTCATGAAGTGGGCACTCTTGTTTGATGTTTTGCATAATATAAGCCCTAGAACATCACCAAAAGACAGCTCTGCTTTAAGAAAAATGCTGACTGCATTCTTTAATAGGAAGATAGAAAATATTGATTTTATAGTAAAATTATATATGCAGGCTTATTTAAGATTGAATCATGTTTAATTCATATCTGTTTCTTTTTATTTTGCAGGGTTTTGTGTGGTTAAATATTACTGAAATATATAGTTTTATATAGTCAAGCTTACAACTTGTGATATGATAGGGTTAGATAGTGTTGAAATATATAGGTAGTACCTTAATGTGCATTCCACTTGTGGTTTATGATTAGCAGATAGATATAGTTTTGCTAAGTCCTCAGAGAGTGTTTTACAATGCTAATAGATCTTTTTCTTGTTTGAAACAAGATAATTGTAAAATTTTGAATTTCAGATTTCTTTGACATACCCCTTGTGTTGGGTTGTTTTGGGTTTTTTTTGTGAAAAGAAAATGACTTTATTTTGATAATTAGAAAGACAGAAAATCCCTAGTATTAGGATGGAAATTCTGCATAACATGCATTTAGGAGAGAACAGCACCAGTTCCAGTGCTTCCATGGATGAAGGTCAATAAAGAGGGGAGGGAGATGGGAAGAGAAACAGGTTTAAGCATCATGTCATTTAAGGGAAAGTGACAGAGAAGATAAATTGGTCAGTTCAAAGTTACTGAGGGAAAGTTTAATGTAGCCAGGACGTAAATCACATGTCTAATCCCAAGTCCTTAACCACAAGACTAGTCTTCCTTCTTCAATTGCAAATTAATAATAGCATTCTGAAATTATAATTTCACTCAGCTTTGTTTCCTGTTGTGCTGGCTGGTGGTTTTCCATGTTTCTGGTATCTTACCTCTGATTTTTCATTAATTGGTTGGCATTTGATTAGCCACTGGTCTCCTGAACAACAGGGAATTTTGTATTTGAGCAAGCTGAGGTGAGAATTGAGTCCAATATAAGTCATTTGAGTGCAGCTGAGCTGAAGATTCAAGGTGTTAAGTACTTACTGAAGACTGTTCTTATAAATCAGGTCAGTATGTCTATATACAACTATGTAACCCGAATTAATACACTTGTGCATGTTATATAATTTAATAGATGTAGACAAAGGAGGTACAGTAAACCACTAAGTGACTCAGTGAAAACTTAATGCCAATGGGATAAAAATATCTGCATATTTACCTACAGTGTAGCTAGACTGCTGTTTTTTCTCTTTTCTCATTTGCCTACCCTGAATACGAAAATGGAGAAATGAGGTAATGTGGGACGTTTGGTTTGTTGTGGTTGCTTCCACTTCTGTTCAGCAACTATAATCTTGCTGCTCTCCCTCAGCCAAAATAGAGTTGTGGACACCTTACAACAAAACAAGTTTGATAAATGCTGTCCTGTTCCCTAAGGAAAGATTTTTTTTTTTAAGTTTTTTCTCTTTATATATAGTAGAGCAATTGCTCCAGCTCACTTCTGGCTAGTGTTGAAAAGGGCTTATTATGGTCTGTCTTTTTTCATGTTTTGCACCCCCTGCAGTGCCCTTTTCCCACCTGAAATTTACTGCATGGCAGAAGAACACAGATCCTGTAAATGTGAAACACAGAGTTTGCAACATTTTGGAATCAAAATACTTTAGCACAAAAGCTTCCTGTTTTTCTAGCATTATATGAATGAGAAGGGTCTATAAATTTGTAAAGCAAGACATTATCTTAAATGTCATATGTGCTGTACTTGTCATGCAAATTTAAAACCTGATTTACAGGCTTAAAATGTTATCAATTGAGCTAGAGTATTATGTGGTACCTGAAGTAACTGCTCACTCTGCATTATTCAGAAGCACCTATTTATTAAAGAAAAACAAATTGAGCTCAGTTTTTTTTGTGTGTGTTAAATTTAAAAAGGGGGGCAAACTGACAACTAACCAATGGTAACTTGTAAAAATGATTTGTTACTAAAACTGGGAAGAGAGAGAGAAAAAGAAAAGAGGAGGGGTGAGAGGTAAACATTGTAATGTGCAGTTTGGTTGTGCTTTATTCTGGAGCAAAGTTGTCCAAATGAATTATAAATGTGGTAGCTCAATAATAAATGGGGAGCAGGAGGGTACAAGTGATAAAATCAGGAGAATGCCTAGAGTGCTCTGTATTTCAGTTAAGTGGGGGGTGTAATGTGGTAATAGAAATCCTTTACCTACATACGCTGTTTTAATGAACATTGCTTTATTATACCACTGTAGTGAATGTTTCTCACTTCCAAGATGTTAGCAGGGTATGTCACTACAGGAAAAAGATAAAGTCGTTACACTGCGAAGTTGCCAGCATGCCATTCTTGATATATACATAAACACACACATAAATGTATTTGTGAATGTAAAGCATAAAGTGATTAAAGTGTTTCTGAACCATGCATACAACTCCATTTTTGCAATACTCATTTCATCTATTGCAGAGAAATTATGTTTAATTTGAATGAGGCTGTGGATTTTGCAAAATGAGGAGGTAATAGTATTTTACTTAAACTTATGGCATCTCTTTTTGTATTGTGCAGTTCAGGAACAATATCAATTATTTGATTTGCAAAATAATAATAACTTTAAACTTTCTGTCTTTAAACAGAATTGGTTAGGGCTCTCTCATCAGTTGTCCAGGGTCAAAATGAACTTTTCTCTTACAATATTTCCTTTATTTCCACGTGCTTTTAAAATTATGTATGTTTCATTGATCAGTTTGTGGACACTGTTGAGACACTGTTTTATATTGATATTGGTAAACCTTTTTTAAAACTTCACTGAGTCAGTAAGAAAATGTGACATAATACACCTCCGGTACAAAGGGTATAATCTGTGGAAGTTCAAATTTTTGCAGTAACATGGAGACTTCCAGGAATCCAAGTTGAGAAATGTGAATGTGCCAGCATGTCAAACTTGACTCCACAGTATTTGGCTTATTAGTTTACTGCTGAGCACAGGATGGTACCTCTGGCCTTGATTCAGCAGTTTTTAAATAAATGGATAAGTGCTATGCTGAATCAGGGCCAGATGAGTACAGTGTCTATGCAGGGCATGTTGGGTGAAAGAAAATGTTGACCGCAGGGGTTTGACTACTTTTTCCTTGTAGGGGCATAAATCTGAAATAAATGAGGAGAATTATGTGCATCCAAAAACAATAGCAAGAAAGATGACCCAAAAAGCCTTACCTAAAAGTTACTTTGTGTGTTTAGAACAATAGTGCTTGTTCTATGAGATGGAAAAGATTTGCTTGATCTTCATTATTTTTTCTAGCTTTTCTTTTTTTCTTAATTACTCACTAGGGTCATATATAATAAGGGTGGGATTTGCTGCACCTTAATGGCTATCTGAAAACTGTCTAGTCTGAGCTTCTTTACGTGGAAAGAGACAGACTCTCTCTAGGAGCTGATTTATCCCATCCTAGGATATGTGTGGTAGACTGGTCCCAGAGATGCCACTGTATGGAGGAAGCCTAGAGGACTCTCTCTGATCGGACAGAAGTTAGGTGAGACGAAAATGATGCTACCTGACTAAATATGTATATTTATATATATATATGTATATATATAAGCTTATTACATAGATGTCTGTTTTGTCTCCTGCCCAGCAGAATTAAGACATGAAATGAAGGGAAGAAATGAAGTTTACAATTTACCCCTGTGCCTGCGTGAAGCAGGTGTCTGAATGTGAGCCAAATAGCCAGCCCTTAGATGCAACTTAATTTTGGGGGATGACTGCTGTAGGAAAAGCTTCCAGTGTTCCTCACATTGACCTAGTTTTCAGTGTCATCTAGTGACTCTGTGCTAATGTGACCCAGTATTTCTTTGCTGTTCACTGCCTGGTGCCTTTAGATGTTTTCCTTTTTGTTTATCACTGGTGTCTATATTCGCCAGGTACCTAATCCTGCAAAGTGCTGAGTCCCACCTGGGAGGTATGGGCTATTATCTTTACTCATCTAGCAGGAGTCAGGCTGCCCCATTTCTCCAAAGATTAGACTGGATAAGAGACAGGTAACTGTAAACAGCATTGTAGCTGGTTTTAAGATTGTATCCCAGCAAAGGTCAAGCATAATGGTGCAGTGAAAATAAAGCTTTTTGAGTCATTTATTCCTTTAAAAAGGTTTGTATCATCCATGCAGCTGCAAGGCCATAATGCTTTCATTAAAAGTCACATCTGTGCTGAATTAAAACAGGAGCCTTTTCCAGCCAAGAAGTATTTGTCAGGTTGAAAGTTTTTCTCTTAGCTCCTGAAGCTTTTTTCCAAAATCCAAGGGCTAAGACAGAGAGCAGACCTTGTCACGAGCTGGTACTGAGGTTTAAGTACATTCCAGCTATGTTATTCACCGTCTGGCTCCAATTTGGAGGTACATCTCCCTTGTGTTCACTTTATTGACCTACATATGACTGGCTCTTTTGTTTAATGTGGAAATAAAAAAATAGACGCTGGGCCCAAGAAAAGTAGTCTGAAAACATCTTTTTCCAGATTTTCTGTTCCTTGTGGCACATTAACCACTTGCATGGAAAGTTTGGTGGATAAAATATCTTTTAAAAAATATTTTTTGAGAGTAGGCCTTTCTAGCTTTATGTGAAAAGATTTAAGTAGTCATGAAACCTTAGTCCTCTCTTCCCTCCTAACTTTTGAGCCCATTTACCAATTTCTACCAAACTTGACCCATGAAAATCAGATAGAATAAGATAACCAAAATTGGTACCTCTGCTGACAGTGCACCTGGGTCATTAGCACAGCGACTGTGTACTGTGTAGCTGACCAGCAAAATAACAGATGTATATTCCTCAACAAATTTCACAAAAAGCCACCACATAAGCTACTTCTGATTCATCTCTCTGGTAGGTATGGGACTAGAAATAAGTGGGAGGATTTGAACAAGGAACTGGAGGTAATATGGGAAGATCTGTGGTGGATATGCGTGTAACTGGCTTGTTGGGCATGTATGTTTGGGACAGAAGGTTTTGCTGCTTCTGCTGCTCACAGACCAGCTGACATAGAGAAATGCTTTCTTCAAAAGGGTAGAAAGCTTCAACATATGTCTTTGTTGTCTCTTCAGTATGACCACTTCAATTAGAGAAGGACAAGCGGATGTCTGTATGACAGCCTTTAGTGGAGAGCCTAATGGAGATGGGTTTCTAAAGCTCTGCAAATTGTCTTCATTAGTTTAATGAATTTTTTTATTTGAATGCAGGAACAGCAAACCTGTAAGAAGCAACTAGGAAGAAAAGGATGGGTGTGCCTTTAGAAACACAAGTGATAAGGAAAAGTGCGATGGGACCAGAAGGGTAAGCTACTGTTCATACCACTGTGCTGGCCAGGAGTCTCTGGCATTATCCAGGACTCCTTGCACTAAACTTTGTATGACTGAGAAGAAAAGTCCTTGCCTTCAAGGATCTTAGTGTACTTTTTCTGGGTAAAAGAAACAATTTTCCACAATTATTTAGGCTTTTGACACCTAACATAGTAATATATTTTTATAAATCATCTATCTATCTATCTATCTATCTGTCTGTCTGTCTGTCTGTCTGTCTATCTATCTGTCTGTCTGTCTGTCTCTGTCTATCTATCCATCCATCCATCCATCCATCCATCCATCCGTGTGCATATATAAAAAATCTGAATACTTCTTCAATTCTTTAAAAAAGAGCAACAAGCAAAGAGACTGGTTTTTGTTTTAGAAGCAATAGCATTTCAACTAATTTTTTCCCTTCCACACTCTGACATCCCACATTGCTGATATCAAGGTCTTCTCCGGTTGCAGAGTTACAATCTCTTATTTTTCCCAGTAAGGACTGTCATCTCAGAGGGAAAGTCACACCAAAGTTTCCTTCAGGTTTTTGGCTGAGATGCTTCATGAGGGAAATAATTTGTTTGAAGAAGGTATTTGGATGTATTACAAACAGTGCAAAGAGCTTCCCTCCGCTGCGGAGAAGTAGGGGAAACCACCTCCAACTCTGTTTTTCATGAGAAGTGGTAGATTTTCAGGATGTGTTTAACAGCTCTTTGCTGGATCTCATGTCCTGGAGGGAAGTTCTGGCTCTGCAGAAGCTCACATCAACGCTCCCGCCAGCCCCTGCAAAGCAGAGCAGAGGCAGGACTTGTGGGAGCAGGGAGAGACTCGTTTATTCCTTGGTGCTCTGGAGTGCGGTTTTGGGGGGGGTTCTCTCTGCGGCCTGCATCATGCCAGGTCTCTGAGATCATACAGCCGCAGCTCTCCCTTCCTCTGTGTTATGGAATAAATATCTTGTTTCCATTACATATTTTTATGGAAATAAATTTGAGGAAAATACCCCTGAACATAAACTTTGATTTAGGTGTTCCCTCAGGGTTGATTGCTTAACCTTCCCTTCCTGCAATTATTTAAAAGGAAAAGAGGGTGGAGATAAATGTGAAGGAAAGTAGTATTTTTCTAAGCAAAACCAAGGGAATTGAAAAACGTTGTTAAAAGAGGCTTTCGGACACAGTCCAAGCTGTCTGCAATCCTGAACTTTCCCTTACCCTATAAGGTTTCAGTGCCCCATATAGCTCAGGAGCAGGAGAAGAGATAAACAGACTTTGCCTATGTTTTCTCCAATAGATATTCTTGGGGTGATGGTAGCAATCGATATTGAAGCACACGTTGATATTTCCAGGTTCTAGCGACTGAGACTTCCTGAATTTCACTGTTAGGTGCAAATACTAAGGAGGATGAAGGGATTTCATTATTGCAGGGCTGCAATATTGTTTGGAACCCTCTGTCTCGGGAGGATATCTGGACTTTTGTTTCTCACTCCTCTCAGATTAAAGGAAAGAGGGCTTCGGTGCTCTTCCCTGCTGCCTGAATTTTGCCAGCTGACAACAGGCACATAGAAAATTAAAGTAACACAAGTTAAATATTCTGACATCTGTAAACTCATAGCAGTGGAAACCTGTGCTGAAAAGCTATTAACTAAGGTCTCTCTTACCTTAATGTTTATTGGTTTAATTTTCAATATATTGTGCATTTTGTGCCTCTTGACCAAGGAAGAAGTTATTATTTACTTAACAAGAAAAGTGGTTTTTTTTATGGCCATCTTTCTCCTTGTGCTTCTTATTACACAAGAGGTGGGCTGATGGGGCAGGGGTGTCACTATAACCATTACTTCTCTGAAGATAAAATGCAGATGATCTCCTGAAACTATTCATCATTACTCATTGCCTTTACTGATTAGCCATTGAAAATAGATGCAGGGTAGATGCTACTGTCTAGTGAAAAATCAGATGACAGAATAAACTGTGTTAGTGAAGACTTGTGTGAAATGTCTTCCTCTCTGGCCAGTTTAACATGAAAAAAAGCACTGGTGAAAAGCTCCATGCAGCTCTCCTTGTGGGTGTTCAAAAATTAAGTCATTCCGTATTTACACCCCTGGAATGGACATGTCTGAGAAATTCAAGTGCGTGCATGTGGGATTAGATATAAAAATAACTTTATGTGTTTCTGGGACCACATGTTCAGTGCCTAAAGGATCTGGTAGGTATAAATAGGGGATGCTGGCAGCTCTTGGGGCAGGAACATGCTGAAGCTGGGCATACAAGGGTAAGCAGGTGAGCCTGGCTCAGTAATGCTCGTTGCTGGGCAGGGCAGTGCTGTGGGGAGCTGAAGAACAGCTCTGCTGCAGTGTCACTGGGGTGAGGACTGATGTTTCTGGGGGCCTGAAATGAGGCCCTGAGCTGTGGGTTCCCTGAGGGGAGCCCAAAGGGTGGCTGGACAGGGACAGGAAAGTTCATTAGTGCCCAGGACACTGGCAGTGTTCTGGTTAGGTAATCAGGTGTTAAAGCAGAAAGTTCTATGAGCTTGAATACTGACTTTCCTTTATTCAGGGACGTTGGTTCAGGTCTCTTTCCTCCGTCAAGTCACCGACTTCTAGACAGAGCTTCATATATCTGAGACCACTGGCTGTCAGTTAAAACAGGTTGAAACTTACTTGGCAACAGAGGTGGACAGGTGCTTCTGGGATGGAGGTTAGTTGCCTGTAGGTGCTGACAGTGCTTGGGCAGGATTTATGAAATTTCTCTTTTGAGCATCTAGACTTAATCTGGCTGATAGCTTTGAGGTTTGAATCTGGCTACAAAAACACTTGGTTTTCAAAGTAGCACATGTTTTCCCTGTATCTCCATGTACAGGCACAGATTCCTCTCCTAACAAAGAAATGCAATGATTCACTCACTTGCTTTGCAGTTCTCCTTAGCTGTCACCTTGTAAAAATGGCCCTTGCTGTTTGTATGTAGTTGGATTGCTGTGTCGCGTGATCAGGGTTTACATTTCTAGACAGTACTCAGGAGACAGAGAGGTGATCTTCTCTGTACCTTTCCATATCTATAGGCTGTACTTTACCACTATTTTTTGCGTAAGAATGCTTTTGACCCATTTATTTTTCCTTGTGATGAATTCTTATCTCAAATTAATGCATAAGTAACAATTTCCAGTAGCCTGCTTTAAAATAAAAAAACCCAACCTGGCAACAAAGTAACTGCAATAATAATAATAAAAAACCCTCTTCTTACTAGGTTGCAATCTCAAACCAATCCACTTTGACTGCAGCCGTGGCAAATTGCTGTCTGAAAATGACTGCCCTATTCATCTGTTAATATTGTTAGAAAGAAAGCTACAACTGTACCTATCAGTGTAACTAAATTAGAGCAGGTTCACATAAGGCAGGCACACATAAAAATGTATTTATGAAACAGATGTATCCCTCAACAGGAAAATGACAGCAATTCTGATAAAATGCTTTTATTATTTACTTTCAAACAAGTACCTATAGCTGCAGCTTGACTATTGTTGAATCATTTCAATAATCTTGTTATAGGGCTGGCAATAAAAGGAAAAGCACTTCAGTGCAGTGAAATAGCCTAGCTTCTGACATGTTCAGTGGCATGTCAGTGATATGGTGACATTATTTAAAGCTGTCGGAACAAACAGCAGCATTGTTTATCCAGGCTGTGAACTGCTTCCATGTACACCCCTTGCATGGAGGGCAGCCTTGCTGTTAGGAGTTGATGGCCATTATGCAATGGAAGCCTCGGTTCTGCTGGGTATAGCGGTTGCACTCATAAATCTTTTGGATAAACACAGCAGTGTGAAGGGTTGCACTTGGAATTTAAAAAATAATTCCGGCCTTAAACTGAGTAAGTGCAATTGTCCCCAGACTTCTGCTTGTTATATACTGTAAAGTTTATAGTCTGCTTACAAGATCCTCTAAAACCAGTGCCCAGAGCATCTCCTATTTCAAACCTAAAGATTCTGGACATGGATTGTCGACATTTTGAAAATTGGTGCAAAAGGAAATGGGTAGTTAACATTTTTGTATACAGTGTCTTTCCAGGTTTCCATAGATTTTGGGAGAGCTATGAGATAATAATTAACTGTATGCACAAAATATTGCAGTTGGCAAGTTTAAAAGTATCTTTTGCTATCTATAGGAACACAGAAAAGCAGACTCGGTGACTTGAATATAGCCATGTAAATGCTTGTGGCAAAGTAAGAAATATCTTTAGAGTATTTAATTTTAATCTGCTACAAAATAACATTGATTCCACTTCACAAATGTGGAACAACTTATTTTTGTTTGTTCTCAAACTTCCAGAGACATTCACATCTGAGCAGAGAATGAAGCTCAGAACATTTCAGAACAGGAGCTGCAAATGTCAAAAAACGTTAAATAGTGGACAGGTTCTATGAGAAGTGACATGAAGTGCAAGATCTAACGTCTCAAAACTGAACTGATTTTCTTGATAATTGTTCCAGGTGAATAGAAAAACTTATTCTTTAGCAGAGTACATTAAATTACAAGCTCTGGTTAGTAAGAGTTAAGGTTTCTGCAGTAGTATTGCTTTACTCTTGTATATATTGTTCTATATAGTAAAAACTTTATTGCAAAGAAAATACTGTCGCTGAAGTCTGAAACTTTGTAATCCTTAATATATTTTGGGAATTTTGCAGTGAAGTTAGCTACATGACTCTTGCATTTTTTTTAATTGTTTAAACTTTTATTTTCTCTGTTATGTTCATATCTATTTTCATAACAATTTCTTTTTACAGTTCTGATATCTGTTGATTGACAGACAAATAACTGTATTTTAAAATTTCTGTTTAGAATTGACATCTTTCTGAAACTTTCTTCCCTTGCCCTGAAGCACAGCGTGATTAGATTCCTCTCAAGGGAGAATAATTATTCTGAAAATTAGAAATAAGTCCTATGCTCCTTTTCTTTTTGTTTTATTACAAACAGTGGAAAGTGAAAATGTGCCCCATATGTTAAAAATGTAAAATTTCAATCTCTGCTATTTCAAGAAATAAGATAAATTGTTGAATTTTGAGCTGTTGCCTTCAGTGAGGGCCATGTACTTCAATAGTTTGATCAGAAGTTAGCAATCACAAACATCTTAGGTAGTTGACTAAGGTCTTCCCATGCATGCTCCATGAGTTTCTGCCAAAATATTTCAAGGCAGCAAATGAAATTGATTCTCTTCTGAGGGCTCCCATTGCCTGGTTGCCCTGCTCAGCCTGAGAGCCCCAAAGGGGCTAGTTTGAATGGGGAAATTATCTCAGCAGAACAGACATAACACAGTGAAAAGACAGTAGTAGAAGGAAGGAGGGAAGCAGGAAATTGAGGATTTTATGAGGAAATCCCC
>JANRGW010008394.1:7236-24555 GCA_024733675.1 Psilopsiagon aymara
CCCGACCCAGCGGGCAGGGCCCCGAGCAGCGGCCGCGGAGGGGGGGGCTGTCAGCAACGGCGCAGGGCTGCGGGCGAGAGGCGGAGCAGAGAGACCCTGTGTCTGCCATGGCCGCCTCCCACTCCTCGCAGCCTCCCTTAAATACTATGGGGCGGCCGTAGCTGTGGTGGGTGTTGCTGCCGAGCGCACCATGCGGGCTGTCATCGCCTTGGCCGTGGCGCTGGGCAGCCTGCTGCTCGGCGGCTGCCTCCTGCGGCTGGGCGGACAGCAGCCCCTCCGCGCCAGGTAGGGCGGCTGGGGGGGTCCTCTCCCGCTGCGGTGGGGCTGCGGGGCAGGGAGAGCCTGGCGCCGGCTGGGCAGGAAGGAGCGGGACGTGGTGAGCTCCTCGCCGGGAGAGGGGCGCGGCGGAGCCTGGTGCTGTGGCCGCCCGGCGCAGGCTGGGCTCGGCTCGGCTCGGCTCGGTTGTTTGCGGCGTGTGAAGGGTTGGCGGGGAGGAGACCGGCGCCGCTCCCGTCTGGTGATGCTTAATCACTGCTTTTGACAACTTTGTTTTCCCGTCTTGCTTGCCAGGGGCTGGGAGCAGGAAGCGGGGATAGCTACTGTCACGCCGAAAGTGGTGCGAGCTCTCAGGCCGCCCCTAACGCCCCTCCCTCGGACCGAGAACAGGTACGGGCTGACCGCCACCAGCCCCTGGTAGCGGGGTCCGTGAAGAAGGGTCCACAGAGGCAGAAACCTGCCTGCGCTCCGACTCGTCCTGCCTTTTGTGTTGACGGCTTGGTCAGGAAGAGTGTTAGAGACTTAATCAGGCTAAGAAAATGAAAATTCACTCAAACTGGAGTAAATTATTTGCTCATAGGCCCTTTTAATGACACGTTTCATACCAGTGTTGGTTTTGAGCCCAATAAAATGTTGCATTTAGCTGTTTTCTTAATGTATGATGAAAAATAGTGCTTGCTGTGTGTCATCTTCCAGGTATCTTTTATTTCTCTTTCCTGGAAGGTGTAGCTGGTGCTGGATAATACTGTTGCCATTTCTGTAATGAGTACTTAGTTAAAAATACCCATTTCCCTTTTAAAACCCATAGGATGAAGGTGAGACAAATGAGCTCTTTTTCATGTTGTGTAGCATCTTACTTTGTGGGAGCCCTTCCACTTGATTCCATGTCTTCGTCTTAGATCAGTGTTGATCTTTGCTTTGCTGCCTCTTAATTTATACTGTGAAGTTAAATATGAAAATAGTTGTTAGAATTAGTTGTGAAATAAGTTGTGTCTCACATGCAGGCTTCACTATGACTGTGTTTTCATGCTCTTGATTCTTCAGACACTGTAGGAAAACGAATAGTGCAGAAGAGGGTGGTGTAGTCCTCACATGAGATATTACTATGTAAGAAGTAGCTTGCAAATGTTTTTGCTACTCTCTTTATATGGCTTTGTTAACATTGCAGTTTCAGTGATTATTGATGGTTTCAATGATATCATATGTCAATACATATTATGGTTCAAACCACATGATAAAAATTAGACATGACTTAGGGACTGTGATGTCCTGGTTGTATTGAAGTCAGTGGTGAGCCTTACCTGAGGCTGCCATCTCACCCGATCTAGCTGAATTTGAGGTTTGAAACAACATATGCTTTCCCTAAATGAATGCAAGTGGCATTAGTTGTAACCATTGCAGTGTACCCTAACAATAGATTTCTTATGTGTTTCCAGTGAGACACCCTTGTGCTCCTGGCCTCAAAATGTAGAACTTCCACAAGCTGTAAGTTTATAAAGTCTTTCAAAATTTGAGTAAACCAAAAGGAACAGGAATTTGCAGAATTCTAACTGCTGTTATGTGCTCCTAGGCTGCTTCTCTTTCCTGTGCTCATTTTTTTTCCCTTTCTACCTCTATTTTCCTTTTACACTGATTGAAATTTACTGGGTTTGCAGTATGTACCCTGTTATGCTTTGTTTTTTAGAGCTGTCACCCCATTCTCCTCTCCACCCTGTTTCATATTATGTCTGTGGTTTCCCTGTGCCCCATCTTCTACGACCCTTCCTTTTCCCTGCGTGTTTCTGAGCTGCAGCCTCCTTCCACTTAGCTCTGTGTGCTAAACCATGGAGTCAAACTGACTGAAAACACTGGCAGACAGCATTTCAGAGAACAGTCTAGCTACTTTCCATCTGCTGTTTAGTACACTCACAACTGGAGCAAAGAAAAGGGAAACAACACATACTGAAGTGGGCTGAAAATCCATGGCATGTATGGGTCAGTTTTTAATCTCTGTCGTAAGTGAACATGAGATTTTAAATACATGTTTTTTCTTTAATCTACTTGGAGGATTTGGGCACCAATTTAGAGCTAGTTTTGGTCAACCTGAAATTGTATTTCTTCGTGATTAAGTGACTGCAAAAGTGTGACAAGTAAATTGCTCACCAATGAAAGTTTCATTTCGCTCCATCTCCTATAACTGTAGTGTCCTTGGAGGGATGGCTTCTGGCTGAATCCAAGGGAGGATGTTCTTTCTCACCCTAGTGGCTATGCTCAGTAAGCTGGCCTGACAGGACTTCATGGTGTGTGTTTGGTTTATGAGGAAGGAGAGCGAGCTGTTGGACTGACCAGGAGCTGTTACTTAATCCAGAGAGCAGCTGGACTGGGCAGGGAGCCATGCTGAAGGGGTTTGATTCAGGCAGCAGCTGGACTGGGCTTGGCTTAGGGCCATGCTGGAGAGACTTGATCCAGAAAGCATCTGGTCTCATTCAGGAGATTCAACCCATCCCTCAGTGGTGGAGATGGATGGTCTGTTCAATATGAGTTAGATTCTGGTTTGCAGTGGGGTTTTGCTCCAGTATACATGAGTATAGCAAAAGCGGAGAAGAGTCCCTTGTTGAAATATGTTGTACAGGGGTTAGTAAATTTTTGAATTGGATGAGGCTATGTTAGTATGTTGATGCATGAAACTAGGACAATCTCTTGGTACAAGCATAGTTCTACAGTATCCCGATAGTTTGAATAGCATTGCTATGTTGCTGACACCTATGTCCTTTTCTGCATCAGAGTAAGAGGATGTGCATGGATGTTTGATTAGATTCTGATCTCTTCAGCAGTTTGATGAGTTTGTCTGGAAAGCTAAGATTTTCTCACCAACTTCAGTGGAAAAGGGGAAAAAAAAAGGGCACTACCCTTCCTTAACTGTAAGTGTAACTAATCTAGACAATCTTCAGAATCACAAGCTTATCTTTCTTCTTATCATGATTTCCTGTGCTGTTGGAGACGTATTTGTAACCAGACATCCTCTGAAGAATCTCCAGAGCCCTATTGTTCTGTTGGCTTGCAATATTGCAAGTTAATCTGTTCTTTTACTTTGAGTAATTCTTCTAAAAGGATGAAACTGAAGGATGAAAAAATGAACACCAGGCGCTTGGTTCAGACTGTCACAGATGTTTAGGTGGCTGTCATGCACAGCAGTGTTTAATTAGATAGTGACCAGCCACCTAAAGTTCTCTGAAGATCTGTGTCTTAGTAAATGACCTTGAAGATGCGCCTTGTCTCTTGCAGGACATTTCTTACCACTTTTTGTTGTTAAGGGTTTGATCACTTGAACAATGTGACTGCCTCTACAGTGTAACTTCCAGGTTTTGTTGTGGGTTTATTTCTCAGCCTGCAGTGCCTGGTAGTAGGGTTTCTTCCTAAAAAAAAAAAAAATGCCAGTGTTAGTAAGATTTCTTTAGTAGTCCCCAGATTTGTTCATGGACCAGTAGTATTCACACCGCAATGCTATGGTTCTTTGAGAAATCCTCATGTCATTGCCTCATTCCATCTTCTCAGGTTTTAAGCTGGAACTGCAAGTACAGCTTAAACTTGCTCAAGCCAACAGTACAACCAAAAGATGTAGTCTTGCACTTGTCCCACCTTTAGACCCTTGGTCCTTTGCCCACAGCTGTGATTTGCCGGAATTTTTGTGTTTTCACAGCATTAATAGCAAAATAGAGGGCTCAGTACTGCTAGTGCTTATCAGAGAAGGTGATAGTAGTAAGAGGAACTGGGTAGTCTTTGTTATGAGGCCTAGGGTGTATTGTGTTAAGCTTATGCAGAAATTCTAGCTCCTTTTGTCTGTCCAGGGATATATAGCAGATAACTAATGCCAGCTCCTACAAAGGAAGTGAAAACAGTTTTCTCAAGCACTATTTCTATATACTTTGTATACAAGGCAGCACTATACCCTGAAGAACTGACCATCACTACTGTTATTCTGTTAGTGTTATCAATTTTAAGGCATTTACATACCATTTCCCTAACTTACACTCCTCCTTTGCAGTTCCAAGGCAAGCACGGTGTAGAGACTGTTGGGATAATTGAACAGTGGGAGGAAGTGATTGAGGAGGTATGAGTAAACAAGTTAGCATTAATATAGTGTTTTCCATAGTGTTTGTTTCTCCAATTCCTCTCTCAGCAGCAGATCTTTATGCAGGCCTAGGGAATAAACAACTATACTTAATTAACTATGCTACAGAGACCTGTACATTCTGTCTCCTGTCAAAATACTGCATTCAGGCAGTCAGAAAGTGAAGAGACAGACTTGCCACAATTATGAACAGTAGCTTACTATACTGCAGCATAATTTGTTAGTGCTTAGATTAGTCAGTACTGGTGTCCACTTCACTATTGTTACCCTTTTCAGTATTTTTTCCTTTCATTCCCAAGTGATGCATGTAGATGTTTTTTAGGAGTGCATTTCAAACACGGGCCTCATGTATTAGTTCTGTCTAAATGAATAGGTGTTCAACTGAAAGCTGCTGCCAGGACACATTTATGTTTTGACAGTGGTGAAAGGTTTTGCAGCCTATTGTTTACTTGGTCCAAGTGAAACTGCTCTGTCATTCTGTCTCTTGCATACTGTTGTAGCATCATTTTAGTGTTAAGTACCTGTTCTCTTCACTTTACCCACCATGAGACTCTGCATGTTGCTTGTCATGTTACCTATCATGCAGTTTATGGATTTTAGAAATAAAAAGTATCTGATGTTATGTATAACTCTGAATGCACTTGAAGGTCTTCCTTCAAAATGCAGTTTGTCTTAAAGACCTGATTTAGCATTCCTTAGATAAGCCAAACCTCCATGGGAACTTGAACAAGGACAGTAGAATCAGTCTCTTTCACAGTTACTGTGATTAATGTTACAAGACAAACTCTTACTTCTGTGGCTTGATAAAGCCATTTTAATAGTCCATTTCACCAAGCATTTAAATTGTGGATTGCCTTATTAATCAAGGTGTTTTGAACCTTAAAAATATCACTATATTCTTATCATCTGATTAATTTGAAATAGTGTCAGAGATTGCACTTTAGAACATCCTTCCTGGGAAAGTATGGATTACGGGGTTTTAATAGTATTCAACTAATAGACTATGAGATTCAAATACAAATTAGTCTCTTTAAGGGAGAGATTTAGGCAGAAGGTGTTCACAGTCTGGATAGTGCTGTTCAGTGCCACTTTGCTAGAAGGGTATAAATGTGCAGTTTTGTGTGCAGAAGTTACCCTTTTTTAGCTGAAGATGCTCAGCTGGAACAGGGATCAGAGGTCCTGTGCTGCTTCAGGCAGACAAGAGCAGGAAGCTATAGGAAAAGTGCAACAAGTGCTTTTTCTGGTCATGGAGTGAATGGAGACAACAAATGAGATTTTTCCATGTGTTCAGTGTGGATTTAACTCTTGCTGAAATTAGGGGTGAAATTCTTACTGCTTTTAGTGCTGTCAGACAATCCAGTTCAGAGCTTGTTTGAAAATCACACCCCACATTCTTTGGGTTGTTTCCAGCTGATTTTATGGGAATTCTGGAGGATTGGGCTTTCAGACCTGGGCATGTCTTTAGGTTACGGTATAATTCACAGCACTAGATTTTATTTTCCCATTTTTACCTGTCTCTGTCCCCTCACTTCATGCATTTTTTCATCCATTTTCCTGCTCTGGTAACTGTTTGGGGTTTAGTTTGGTTTTGTTTTCAAAGAGCTTCCCTTTCCTTTTTCTCCTTATACCACTGCTCTCTCAGTGTACCTGTCTGCTTGGTGATTCCTTGCACTAAGGCTCCCTATAGTCTCAGGGCTGCATGCTACAGGTATAGCAAAAGGGGCTATGTAGTTCCTCTAGTTCTTATTCTGAGTGGGTGCAATAGTTGTCTTAAAGAATTTTACAGTTAAAGGAACTGCTGTCTTCCTGAGAGCAAGATATAGAATAACAACGTGCTGATAAATATGGCACATGGTCTTAATCTACTGTGGATTTATTAAAGTACAGATGGTGTACTTTCGGAGTTCCTGGAATTAACATGGGAAGTATGTGGTCCTCAAGCTGTTCATATATGATAAAAAAACCCCTGTTTTTCAGATTCTGGCCAGTGATGTTGGCTTTGAGAACATCTAAACCCAAAGCGAAATGCAGCAGAAATTTCACTCTTTCGTCAGTTTTATGAGTTCAAGACAACAGAATAGAACAAGGTTTCCACTTCAAGTTCTCAGCAAGAGTTTGTAAAGTTTGTTGAATTAAGCCTGGTATCTGCTTTTCTGGGCATGTTATCTGATTTCATTGCAGAAGTATTAGCAGTTCTAAGTGTTGAACAAAGACTGGCATGCACTAGGTCAGGTAAATTCATTTAGTGATAAATGTTGCCTAGCATAATTGTCGTAAATGTTCAGAAATCCAATCTGAGCCTGATGTCTGCACAACTGTGCAATGAATAATGCAGTAGAAGTCTGGTCTGCCCCCTGCGCACACACCCCTTTTCTCTGAATGCGTAAATCTTTCACTCAGGAGAAGCAGAGGCTACTCTGACAGTGAAACAGAAATTCAGAAGTTTAACTTCTTCTAGGATGAGTCATTGCTTTGCATGCCTTGCAAATAATTTGTTTTGGTTTTGTGTCCTTTTACACCATATAAATAGAGCGTTGAGTAAATTTTGTGTGGAAAAAGCCACAGAAGCAGCATTTTGCTGCTCTTATCTTGTGCCTGCATTATATGGATAAAGAACTTAGATTAAAGTTCATGTTTGGTTTTCCCCACAGCTGTGCTGTTTTCACCAATCTTTACTTGTCACAGAAAGGGAAGACTCCTTATTCCTTTTTTTATTCCCTTGATTGCTGTAGAAGTGATTGGCAGGATATAATGATGAAACAGATCAGGCATTTATTTTGCTCGTTCTTTATCTGACTTCTTCCTTTTGAAATTTTCAAGTCTTGAAAATGTGTGCATAGAAAGCAATTGCGTATTAAAAAAAGAGGCAACTTCCTTCAGTTGATCTTAGTGCTGTGAATTTAAGAAGACTAAAAGGCTGTAGGGTAAAGCATGTATTTGGTTGAGAGGATATTTATCCATTGCCCCAGTGATCTCAGGACATAAATTAATAGTAAGCTGTAAGGACCTTGTAATGATTCTCTGTACGGTGTTGAAACCTGCATGTGAAATAGCGTTGTGACAGTGCTGCAAACACACCTCACAGTGAGCTGATCGAACCTCACTGCCTGATCTTCCTGGTAGGCTTCGTGTGTTAAAGGCGGTCTCCTCTGGCCAGCTTCTTGATTTTTAGCTGTAATGGAAAACTTACTTGCAGCAGTAACATACACTTGGCTTATGATATCAACACTTCTCTTTTTCAAGGTGCTGTTTGAGCAGCTAAGCTTTGCCTGTAGCCATTTCCCTTACTTTAAGCTGCAGCTGCAGACGAATCGTTTGAGTTTACTGAGTTAAAGAAGAGAGAGGGAGGAAACATGATTTTGTGCTAACTAATTTGTTTGGGAACTGGTGTTAGGTTGTTTAGTGAAAGGGCCCATCTGGTTCTTCTGTGTAGACAGAACCATTCAGACCCAGCTGCAATAAACCTGTGTACATAAATGCTGTAAGCAGAATATTTGCTGGCACTTGCTATGTAAGATCTGCAGAATTGTTTGCTCAGAACTGTGTGCTCTGAGAGCTTTCTGCCCTCACATTGTATGTTATTCCTTGAAAAAGAATTAGATGAGGAGCTGTATGCAAGATCAGCCACGGAGCTCTCGGTGGGTAGTGGCAGCTGTTGCTAACTATTGAAAGGACAGAGGACCTTGTGTTGTCTTACCATTGCCCTTAACAAGGAGCATGCAGACTGCTTGCTGCCTTAGGGGCACTGGGAGTACACTGAGAAGATGATCTTCGTGGAAATAAAGGGAGAGAGCTTCTGCAGCCTGTATCCTGGATGAATTGCTCCTATAGAGTGATTCATTAGGAAAATTAATGGGTGATGGAAAGAGAAGGACAGGAGCTTTGTTCCTTTTCCTCCCCTGTCATAGCTATGAGCATGCCACTCAGTTCAGTAGCAAAATTAACAAGCATTTATTCTGCTCTCTCTTCTTCAGTCAGCCTTTTTCTTATTTGAATTATTTAAGATGTTAGTTGTTTTAAGAAGAGAAGGCTCAAGGGGGACCTTACCAATACCTGAAGGGAGGGTGCAAAGAGGATGGAGCCACGTTGTTCTCAGTGGTGGCCAGTGACAGGACCAGAGGCAGTGTTCACAAACTGAACATCAGGGAAGACTATTTCACTGTGAAGGTGCCTGAGCACTGGCACACGTTGCCCAAGAAGGTTGCGAAGTCTCTGTCCTTAGAGATACTCAAAAGCCATCTGGAGATGGTTGTGGGAAACTGGCTGTAGGTGCCCCTGGTTGAGCAGGAGGTTGGACCAGATGTGAGCCTGCCAAACTCAGCCACTCTGTGATTCCGTGACTTGAAATGGCATCTTTCCCATCTAAGAACTTCAAAATCAGCTTGCCAGAA
Organism: Psilopsiagon aymara; assembly: GCA_024733675.1. Taxonomy (NCBI): domain Eukaryota; kingdom Metazoa; phylum Chordata; class Aves; order Psittaciformes; family Psittacidae; genus Psilopsiagon; species Psilopsiagon aymara. The sequence goes on from JANRGW010008394.1 coordinate 16,015, forward strand.
ATCTTGTCAAGTGGTCAGCATGTTTTAACAGGTGAAGGCAATGGAGTTTTGGTCCTTGTTAGTAAAATGAATCATGGTTCAGCAGCACATTGTGTACAAACCAGGAAGACCCTTTCTCTTTGTGTGCGAGTGCCTCTGTACAGAGATGTCTTGGTTGTTCTGTGTTGCTGAGGCCAGCACAGGTTCTGTTCCCTGCTGCAGCTCATACACAGGAGTGAATGACACAGCATCTGTCTTCATATTTCTATTTCTGGTTTGGACAAATAAGTTGCAATATTCAAGTGGTCTGTAAGTCGTGAATCAGTAGAAAGAGCCTAAAAGGAAAGGGGGAGGGAGGAAAAGGAAAGGGTGAAGAGGAGCAAGGAAAATAAAAAAGCTGGAGGAAAAAGAACTTCATGATAAATGACAGCACACCGAGCAGAACGCTGGTGATAGAAGGGGATGATTGTATGAGACTGAACCTTAGATACAAGGTGAACTGAGGTGAATGGATTAAGACGCTGGTATCTTGGTCATTCACTAATGTCCAGCTCAATCTTCTACTAGGGCTACCAGGGCAAGTGGACCACACAGGAGCTTGACAAAAATAGGACAACAGGATTTAAAGATCACTGTCTGGCACTTGCCCTGGCTCCTTTTACAAATATTTATCCTCACTGTGTAAATAAAGAATAAGCAAGGGAGGAAGTATTAAGCTCGAGTCAAGAAGTTAAGGTCCATGTAGAAAGATCCACTTTACCTGTGGTGTTTCCTGTATCTATTATGATGGCTCTGAATATTGCATGTCATCAACAACTTTAGGAAATTGCATCTGCTAAATATTTTACTGGTGAATATTTTAAATATCTGCAAAACGTAATCTTCCAGAGCTTCCCATTTCATTTCTCTTTCTAATTACATTTTCTGATTATAGTGTGAAGCATAAAATATAATTCAGACTATGAAATAGGGTTACTTTAAAGAATCAAACTTCTTATAGTCACTAGCAGCAAACTCCCCTTTTATACAAGAGCTTCACAATAAGTCAGTAAAATTTCTTTGGCAATGTTTTTCAGCTAAATCAGTGGTTATTAATCATATTGGTATAGCAAAAAAAATGTGACAGCATTGTCAGAGTATGTTCTGTCTTGTAAAATTTGTTGCTTTTTGTCTCTTCCCTCACCGCCCCCCCCAACAGAACAACTGTTAATAAAAATGGAATTTACCAGTTCGAACAAGCTTCAAAATGTAAGGCAGTTCAGGACAACATTTTGTCATCATCTACCAGGAAGAAAAGGTGGGTGTTTGCTATGTTTTCTGCTTTGTTTGTTTTAAATAAGAGGGTAGAAGATTGCCCTCTTTTACGTAATTCTTGATGATATTAATGTGAAGTTATACAACAGGAAACTGAAATTATTTAACTGATGTTTGCCTGCATTTTTTCTTTCACATGAATTAGATTTAGTCAAGATTGGCGTTTATTTTTCTTATTTTCACAATATAAGTCAGCAAGATTTCTCCTTGCCAGTTAGCAAGGTTTTATTCCAAGATACTCACAAAAAGGGTGTACAGAATCTGTGAGGTATAATTTCATTCTTGAGTGTCTTTCTTGTGATTGGTGACCACTCCTGCTTTGAGCAACTTCAGTTAATGGGTTCTTTTCAGCATATTCACTAGAATAAGTATGGAAATGTACAAGTATAAAAAGTTGCTAATTAATTTTACTCATTATAATGAATGGTTCACAGGAGAAAAATATTCAATTTTGGATACATTGAAAAAGAAATAAAATCCCAAATTAATTTTGGATTTTAACCTTCTGTTCTGCCTTTTCCTGACATGGCAAAAAATCTTTGCTATCAGCCCAGCTCAAATTCCTTGCCACTTTCTGAAGTGAAAATGGGAGAAGCAGCACACTGTTTTGGCATGTAACGTTTTGCCTATATGGATGCACCAGTAAATAAAACATTGTAAATGAGAAAGACTTCCCATTAAGACTGGGTTCTAGCTTAAAATTAATTATGTGACATGATTACTTTAGAATTGGAAGATTGAAAGCTTCCTCCCCCTATTTGTGAAGAGAAATGGAATAAGAAAAAAAGGCTCTGCTAGAAATAATTATGTGCCTTTCCCCATTCAAAGCCTGGAGATGTCAAATTTTATCTCAGCATAAAAACATTAAATCACGATTTTAAAACTTCTCCTGTCTTTTCTGCCCCCTCCTGTTTTAAGTCACCATGTTCTTAGCATTCTGTCTTTACTCTTTTAATTATTTATTTTTTCTCCTCTATAACCTTTCCTCCCACCAGCATTCCACCTCATCAGCAACACTGTCACTGAAGTTTTTACTCTTTTGAAAGGTGTTAGACCACTATGTTACTGATGTGCTGCTGGTGAGAGCCGAAACAGAGACTGGCAAACAGAGGTCAAAGAATACAATTGACTTTAAAATTCAGTGATTAGCAGCAAGAGAAGGACAACCAGTCACAGTAGTGCCTCCAAAATCCAGCTACAGCAATATAAATGCTGTTATTTATTCCATGTGTTACAAAATTGTACAGGCTGCAGCAGTGCAGGTGAGCAGTTCATACCTAGAGTGTTTTGGAGCTGAGACTGTAGGAGAAACTCTACAAAGTGTGAGACCTCTATTCTGTGGCTAAAGAGGAAGGAGCTGCACCATTTAACAGGGCAGAAGATGAAGTAGGGAGGTAGGAGGAGAAACATGCTTGGAACAAAGGAGCAGGGGATTGCTTTGTGCCATGGATATTGCAGCTCATTGCCCTTCACTGAGAGGAGCTTCAGGGATCTGTGTTGCTTTTTTGAGTTGTGACCTACAGGCATGGTATATAAATGCCGTATATTGCAGTTCTAGACTCTCAGGGACATTCTGGATACTCCAATTCTAATGTCATATTCCTCTTTGTTTGGCAGAAAGGGAAAAAAATAACTAGTTTAAAGGTTGTCAAATGATTTGGTAGTAAAAAACGCAGTGTAGGTGGGAAGTTGTTATTATTACAGCAGGTTTGTGCTGGTGGTGATAAACAGCCTGAAAGGCTGAGTTTTGCTGGCAGTTTTCCATTTTTATCCTAGAGCAAGCCCTGTGCACACTCTCCTGAGGACTTTAAAAACTGATAGCTGTTTTGGTACTATTACAGTGTCCAGAAGCAAAAGGGACTCTCCTTTTCTCTTATATTTCCTGTAGTTTTTCTCTTTTTATTTGTTTCTTTTTTGAACATGAACTGCCAAGTAGGAATATCACTTTTTTTCACTCATGCTGCTCAATTTTTCTTCTAATTCAAATAGCTATTTCCTCTCTCCCATCTCCCAACCCCTCCCACTCTCCCCCACTTGTTTAGTTTTAGCAAGTAACCAGTCGGGCTGCAGCTGTCTTCCTGTTCTGACATTTTACCTGTCGTCTCCCTGCTTCCTAAACACTTCTGTCCTTGCTGTTGTCCTTTAGATATCTGCCAAAAATTAGAAGGTACTTAAACTTCATCAGTGCCTCAACTGTGCATAATGATTCTACCTTAGCCACTGCAGTTAACGTAGAAGGTCACTATGTACCTGACAAGTACTATAGACAAAAAACCCTTCCAGGTGTTATTTGTCAGCAAGGCTCTTACAGTATGAATTTCCTACAACAGCAAGTTATTATAATGGCTGTGGTGCAAGTGGTAGACAAAACCAGAACAAAATGTGTTTCATTCGCTATTCTCAGCACTGTAATTGTTGTCTTGTCCATGTATTTTCATAGTTCAGTTTACCTGAGCTTTTTTATCTTAATAATAAACCTCTTTTAGCATCAGTGAGTATGTGCTGTAAGCTCCTGGTTGCCAATGGAAATATAGGTATTGTTCCAGCTCTTTAAAATGGAACAGTGGAGAAGAGAACTGTCTGGGTTACAGCAGAGCCATGAAATGGTACCCTGATGGCCTCCAGGACTGTTTTCTGTTGGAGGAATGGATCCCCAAGGCTCCCTTAAAGCAGGAATGCTAAAATAGGCTTTCTGAGAGGAAAACAAAGCTTTCTGGGCTGTAAACCCAGCTGCAGCAAGTCCCAGGGCTTCACTCTGAATCTTTAAAAAAATTAATCAGTGGGAATATTGTCTGTGTTAAAGTAGAGCTCACTGCATGGAAACCTTATATTGGTGTGAGCAGACGTGGTGGCTACATTGCAGACCTGTCATGATTGGGAGCTGTCCCCTGTCCCCCAGCACACGCTGCTGGGATGTCTCTGCCAGTGCTGGCAAAGATGAGTTCTGACAGTCCATCATGCCTTTGTAAGTCGCAAAAGGAGCAAAACTGGATGCATAGTGTGAGCAGAGGTGGCTTCTAAAAACCTGCATGTGGTGCTTTTCTGGCTGAGCTGCTGAGTGTAGACACCTCTGGCTGAGCAAGAGTGATTCCATCCAGTAGACAGCAGTGGAAAGGCAGCAATGTTCTTGCATTGTAATTGGTGATTTTACCATAGGTGCAGCTTCTGTTACATGTATAGGAAAGTTCTTACAGTTTCTGACAGTGAGTGCCTGTGTTTCTTATGAAGCCTCAGAACTGGCATTGTGGGTGATGCTTTGATTTTTCTCCTTACCAAATGTTTCCCTGTAAGTTGCTAATAATTTGTCAGTGCATGCAATTTCTTTCTGAGCTGATGGTAATTTTTCTTTTAATTTCTGACTCTGATCTTCATCTTATCAATGTCTTTAGGGTGGAATTTGCTTTTTCTGTATTTTTTTTTTTTTTTCTCCTAGAAAATGATAGTCTAAGTAACTCTTCATGCTCTGTAATCCTATTAATTCTTGGAATTTATCCATAAGTCCCAGCATCTAAGAGTTATTTATCATTTAGCCTTAAGGAGTAAAACTAGATAAGTGATTAAATATTAGCATAGGCTATTTTGGTCCTGTGCTTCAATCCCATCTTCCCCCACGCATGCACTGCCTTCCTGCTCTGTGCTGGTACTGGCACTTCCCTGACCCCATGGTGAGCAATTTAGGTAGCAGCTTCAGCAAGAAAGCAGTTCCATTTTGTCTGACTGCAGTTCCAAGGCTGCTAGTACAACATACTAGCATGCAGCTGCCAAAATAGGAAGGCCTTGTTCCCAGTTTCTCTGCTCCCATCACTCCTTGGTTATAGTGGCTGTGTTCTTCAGTGGTGTCTTTCCTGATCTCATTTAACACTCTAAAGAAAATGTATTTCCATATTTTTTTTTTATTTTTTTTTTTCCTTCTCAGGGTGTTGATTTTGGTGGTGTTTTTTTTTTTTTTTTTTGACATGGCAGTTACCTAGTGTGCTATGAAGGCATTTGACAAGTGTAAAAGCTGGCAGAAACAAAACCAAGGTGGAATCAAGTAAGTACCAGTAGTGAGTGGCACAAGGGAGAGAGCAGATTCAGAGTTGGACTGGAAGGAAGAAGCATGTGCTGCTCCAGGTCAGATCAGCTACAGCTGCAGTGAAACTGGTTTTGCTCTCCTCTCACTTCTGCCCATTCATTCCTTCTCTCTGAGCAGTGCAAGGGCTCAGTAAAATCAGTTTAATCACAATCATCTAGTTCTGTTAAGAACCTGCTAAGTCTGGAGAATGAAAGTCATACGTGTCACAGGAGCAAACTTGAGATGAAGACCAGTTCCAATGTCATATTCCTCTTAATAGTTTCATTTCTTTTTCCATGTGGAAATAGGACATGATTTGCTCAGGGGTATACAAACAAGTAAACTTTAGCAGCTGCAGTACTTTTATGAAGCAAACAAAAAAAGGGATCTGTTCTTTCACATGTTTACCATAAAGCTGTGGTACTAAAAGCGTGTTGCACACAGAGAGAGAATGAAGTTTTCAGGTTGACCTCTCCTGCTGCAAGCCACCACAGCCTTTTTAATATTCCTTTTTAGCAATTCTTATGCTCCATTTAAAAGCCAGTGAGGTTTCTTGCCATCCGTAACTCTTGTAAAACTGTTCAAAATACTCACTTGTAAGGTCCAGCTTAAATAAACTCATGATCATTTGGTTTTGGGCCAGCACTAAGCCATTTTTGCTGAACTAATAGAGAGTAGATCTTTTCTGGAGAGGTGAGTCCCATAGAGTTAGTAATCATTGCATCCATGTCATTTCTTCTTCCCATTCCCCGAGTCCTTTTCAAAACTATATTAGGATCCAGGCACAAATGGAAGAAGTAGTAGCATTGTACCTATAGGGGAAGAAACGTCTCCATTCTTTTAACTTAGCTGGTCTGAAGTATTTCACGTATGGGCAAATATGAATCTCTCAAAAGGGTTTAAAGGGACCTGAAAACTCTTTGGTTACATGTAACAGTGTAACCAAAGTCCTGGTTGTTGCAAAACAACAGATTGCTTTGTTTAAGAGATAATTTGGGGAAAATTTACATCTGTAAATATGGGTCTGTGGTCTTAGATGATTGGACTAGGCTTTAGAGAGTCTATAAGGTAAATGAAGGAAGAGGCGTAAGAAGTGCCATGTTTTATCTTGGCTTGCAAGAGCCACATTTCAAAACGTTTTTGAAGTCTTGAAACACCAAGTGTAAGAGGGTTTTTTGAATGATTTTGAACTTCTGCACTTGATGATTTCAGATAACTTGAAGGTATTAATGGTCAAATATTGAAGTTTGAAACCAGTGTACTTTGGGAAGTTTCTGAAAAGTTCATTAGGGCATCACGATTAAGTAGAGATGTTTAATAGGTCACGTTAATTAAATGAGGATAGTACTGTTACAAATTGCAAAAATAAAATGGGTCATAGAGTTCTGAAAGTAAGCTATTATATATGCACTGTGCACATTGTTATTAATGCATTCATCATTTGAATGTTTTAGAGACTGTTTCTAAATATACATGCAGCTGTATTTTGGTGTTTGATGTTGTTGCTGTTGCGTTTTTTAGGTATACAGAAGACTATTATCTTCACATCGTCACAAAACTGCAGAACTGCACCTGGATAAGGAGTCCAGAAGAATCTATGAAATTCAGGTAATTTTCATTGTCTCATTTAGAAAAACAGTTTGCCCTGGATTTGTATAACAAGCCATAATTTTAAATCTTCCCTTTTGAAAACATGATTTTTTGTTGCTTTTAGAGTGCATTTTTAGCTATGTGTTTCTATTAACCTTTTGCTGTTGGGGCTCTTCTTGTTTGTTTGAATTGAACTGTGCAAACTGAGTAGGATAAACCTATGCAAATGAAGTCATTTCACCCACCTCCACTGTAATGAATAGTTAACTAACTTGGGTAGAATGGACTAAAATATTCCTAACACAAAACCTACAATAGTTAAAAAAAATTGGTAATGTGATTTTGTCCATCTGAACTAGCACTCTGGTAAAAGACTGTGTAATGAAGCAGTGTATTTCTTACCCCAAGGCTATTGCTTCTATTACAGAAATGCCCAAAGCACTCATTAGATTTGATGCTGCGTGTTAGGTTTGAAACCCCTGAGCACATAAGCATGTGATTACATCTGTCCCTTTTCAGGATGGCACATAAATACATGCTCAGTAGGGACGGTGGTGCCTGAAAAGCTTCCACTATCATTTGGAAGTGCATCGTGCTGATTTTAGAGAACAGCTTCACTGCGCCAACCCTGTTTTCTCCAGGGTGAATTTCTCTCTTGAATTACATTGTTACGTGGAATAGAATTAAAGATTCTGTCATGATTATTAAAAATAATCAAACTGACCTGTCTTCCGCCTCTGGAGTTAAACAGCATTGAAAACGGAATATCAATGCCCAGCAGGATACCTTTGGAAAAAGTAATCTTGGGGGGTGTGTGTGCGAAGCTTTTTGTGTAACATAAATTGCTGTGTTTGTTGTGTATTGTAACTGACAAATTGTGTTTCCAAAAGCTGAGGTAGGAAAATACACATGGCTAACGTCTAAGAAACTTTCAATTAACTCGTGCAGGCTTTAGCTGTGCACAGGGATATTGGAGCATGATAAGGAGCTATAGAAGCAGCCCATTCTGCTTAAGAACAGACAGGCGTCCTGTACAGAGGTGACAAGAGCTGCTCTCATCTGCTCTTCACCCTGCTACATTTAGGTTTATTGTTGTCCAATCTTATTTTTTTTTTTAACTTCTTTTCCTTCCAAACAGACCAGCCACCATTTGCAAGCAATTTGTTCATATGGACACAACCCATGCTGCAGTTCTAATGGAAATACTGCATATTCTTCTGTTCCTACGTTATTTGATCTGCTTTGATATCATCCAAAATTTCTGTTCATATGACCAAGGACTGGTACTTCAGTTTTGAGCATTACAGATGATCATTTTAGAATCATAGAATCATAGAATAGTTGGAGTTGGAAAGGACCTTAAGATTACCAAATTCCAACCCCCCTGCCACGGGCAGGGACACCTCACACTAAGCCATGCCACCTGAGGCCCTGTCCAGCCTGGCCTTGAACACTCTCAGGGATAGAGCATTCAAAACTTCCCTAGGCAGCCCATTCCAGTGCCTCACCACCATTACAGTAAAGAACTTCTTCCTCATATCCAATCTAAACTTCCCCTGTTTAAGTTTGAACCTGTTACTCCTTGTCCTATCACTACAGTCCCT
>JANRGW010008395.1:0-54545 GCA_024733675.1 Psilopsiagon aymara
ACACCGCCAGGGATGGAGCATTCACAACTTCCCTGGGCAACCCATTCCAGTGCCTCACCACCCTTACAGTAAAGAATATTCATCTGAGTTATTCAATGTTTCAATGCAAATACAGTAAAGATAGCTCTTTCAGGATGTAAATATGTACTTCCAGAAAGGATTGTATGAAAAGACAGTTGAAAACAAGCAATAGAACAATCTGGCAACACTGGCTTCAGAAGTCCTTGATATCTCTCTTCTCCATCCAGCAAACTGCCTCCCCTTAAGGGGAACCTGTTTCCCGTCAGTTTACCCAGTATCATGGTTCTGCTATACCTACATGGCACTGTCCTCTCTACCTTTAGACATCTGCCAGTGGCTCGGGCCACGGGCTTATCTCAATGCTGATGCCTAAATCCAGCCAAGTGATGCCTAAGAACTGACCCAGCTCACAGAACCAGACTTGATGTGGCTGTACAAACCCAGTATAGAGAACAAGTAAGAAACTCAAGTGCTAGGAAAGACATAGCGGTGCTAAAAGGGTGCTGTAAAAGTTTGTCTTAGGAATAGGAATATAAATTTAACATCCTTTAGTCTAAGATAGAACAAGAAAAGATAGGAGGAAGAAAAAAGGAACAGCTGTGAGGAAAGGCTCTAGAAAAAGTTAACTTTACACCCCAATAACTAGAACTGACCACAAATAAAAAAACAACTGGTTCAGGTAACCACAGGGGAACAACCAGATTAGACATTATGCTGTTCAACAGCAGTATGACAGTTCTCTTGCTATAGTTCTGCCACTGCAGCTCTCTTATTTATACACAGACATTAAAAGCAACACTATGCCCCAGGGCATTGTAGCTCAGAAACTGAGCATATAGTATCCATGCCCAGGTCTCCATCCCAAAAGTGAAATAATATCCTTTGTAATTGCCACCTGAAGGTTGAGCATAATTTTCCAAGAGGTTGCCCAAGAGTTGTTGGCTTTTCTTAACAATGTCAAGATTAAGATTTTCTTCTAACAGTTGTTCCTAGGTACAAGGAAATGGAGCAACACAACACAAATAGTGCAGCAGCACACTCTCAACAAAAGAACAATCATGAAACTGCTCTGATCAGTGCTGGGGCAGCCTGCAAGGTGCAGCATTACCTGGGCTCTGCTGCTGTTGCCATCCTTGCTCTGATTTTCCAAGAGAGGATTCCAGTGAAGGGGCGTACAACCTCTGAAAATCAGCCTTAAGATGATTGTGACACCTTTGCCAAGGTTAACTAATTTTAATGTTGCTCACAAATCCACATGCTCTGAATTTCTGGGTTCCTTATTAATCAAGCAGAGTTCAATGTTATTTTGGTGACCAACTCTGGAAGACACTAACTTTGAAGGCTTAATCCTTCTAAGCCCTAGTTCCCACTGTACACACAGATACACTCTCCCCCTCCCCCCCCGCCTTTTCAATGTGACTGTGCACACCACAAACTTCAGTTAGTTGACATTTAAAAGTTATTGCCATGTTTGAAAAGAGCTTTCCTTACTCCCCAAAGTACCTGACAGTTCAGTTGTCATGCCTCTTAAACATACTTGTAACTGAAGTTTGGCAGTATTCATCATGAAGTCCACAAAGTGGCCTGTCTTTAGGAAGAAGGCCATCTACCCAGCTGATGGAAGCAATTTATTTTGTTGGACTGCAGGCAGTTGTGGACGGCTGTTTAAGAACTCATTTCTACTATGCTTTTTCTTTCATTTTTACTTTATGAATTGCAGCGGACACACCAAACTGCTCTGTCCTCAGAAACTAACCATAGGCTGTTGAAAATGAAATGTTTTCTTCCCCACAGAAATTTCAGAAAATGGGAGACAATCTACAAATAAAATGAAATACTTTTTGGGGTGAAGGATGAGGAATATCAAAACCTGTTAAAATTTAACTCCTTCATGGCAAATCATCTTCAAGTGAAGAATACTGATAGGGGAAATTTTCCAGCCACTTATGCAGCATCTTTTTCTGAAGCATGCTATTCTCTCCTAATTTACCAATGTACATCAACCCATGTATCCCTAGAAGAGAAGGCATTTTGCACGTGAAAGTTGTGGATGAGAGGAACGCGGTCAGTCTCAGCTTCTCTCCACTTTTGCTGCATGTTTAGCTGGATGTTCCCCTGTTAGTTTCCCTCATTTTCTTTCTAGAAATAAATCAAATCTCCAGAGCAAGAGGATTCCAAAACGCACATTTTACCCTTCTCAGATTGTTCAGGTGCAATGAGAGTAACCTGTTAATTAGAGACACCCAAAGGACTGATATTTTTACTGGAAGGGGGTATTTATATATAAATACATGTTGGTACCAGTAGGATCCAGGGCTGCCCAGGGAAGAACTGCTGCTGACTGAGTTCAGGCTCCTGTTACACCAGCACTCTTTCACAATCTGTTTCATAGATTGCAGAGCTACTTTTCTGACTTTGTATCTCAAACATGGTACTTTCCAGGCTGGTGAAGAGGGGTTAAACTCCTTTCTCCATTAATGTCACCCTCTTTGAGAAAGGCCTTATGGTATCTACCAGGGGTGATGAATTCGGACAAATGGCAGAGTAACTGCATCACTTTTCAAAGGTTCATTGTGCTTGTGCATGTCTAAAAGAGACAGAAAAAGCATATTCCAAGAGAGGCAAGCACCAAAAGCAGCTGGGCAAGGATGTACAGCTCCTGTTCTTGTGCCACATCTCTCCTCTCTGCTCAGCAGCCTAAATGTTGGGTTTTTTTCTTTCTTCAGAGCAACTGGGATTATGAGCGTGGTAAGGACATGATATGCATGCTCCTATTCCCAGTGTGGTACTAAATCAGGGCACTCTTCACCAACTACTGCAGACCTGCTGTAGAGTCTTCAAGCAAGGTTTGTAATTCAACAGAAAAGACCCAGGACAGACAGATCCTTGAATTTCCTCTGCTTCTTAACTGAGGGAAGGAAAACAGACATAGAAAACTTGCTTGCCTATAATGTCAGAAGGGATCAGCCTGCATGTTGGCTGATGAACTATCTGAACCACACAGGACAGGCACCAAGCCAGTAAGTAGTGATGATTCTGCAGCTGGGCAGGCTGTAAAAGCATTGTGCCTTAGTCAGCTTCCGCTGCCTGCCTACCTTTAAGCAAACCCTCTCCCTAACCCAGCAACCTCACAATGACCTGGAGTTAAAAGGCAAAGCAGAAAGTTATTCTGAGAAATGTTTAAGGTAACCAGGTAATTTCATCAGAACTGCCTGGATCTGATTTGGAGGTACTGATCTCACCCTCTTTTAGGGACAGTTGAAACAGGACATTTTGATATCACCTCAAAACACAGCTATAGTCGGTATATGCTCACCAGTCCTGCAACCATGCCTCCAGCTGCAGCCTATGATGAAAGGCAGCTTGTTGGTTCAGTCCAAATGTGTACAACCAGGAAAATCACCTATCTGAATGCAAAAAGACAAAGGGATTTTAGTTTCAGATTCACAGTAAGTGCTTTTTGTCCTCAGATGTCCTTTTCATCATTTAACTTCTTTTCTTTATTACAGACATAGCCCCATGATTTAACATTTCCTTTACAGATATGTCGTAACAGCAGGACTGTGTCATGCAGGTAGGCCAAGTAAGAACACACCTTAACTAACAAACCTAAACCAAAGTGCAACAAAAATGAAGCAGTCTTGAGGTGATGCCTGGGTTTGGTATTCACCAAAGCATTTTCAGTTAATTAATTGGCAATCCATATCTAGAACTAGCTAGTATCATTCTTCAAGTAGGAAGGAATAAAAACATGCCTAGAAATGTCACTCTTACATGGAGCTTGTGATTCTTTAGTCCCTGAGGACTGAAAACCACACACAGGTGCCTCAGATGCACTTTGGTGGGAGACAAACTTATAGAGATACACAAATCTGGGGAAATCACAAATCGGGGAAAGGAAAAGATTTAAAGAATATCGTATAAGGCATGTGCTCTATAAATATGGAGTGCAATGTCAAACATGTTCCTCTGAAGGAAGAGAGCTGTGAAAATGCTGTGCCTTCAAGTCTTTTCTAGCCTTCTTCCAAAGAATCTACATACTCAGTATATTCCCCAGAATAGCTGAGGATGACCAGGAACATGCGCTCATTGTCTTGGAGAGCGCTGCTGCTCTCAGTGCATCTTCCAGGAACATGTCCTGAAATCAAGAAACAATGCCCTTCCTCTGGCATGCAATTGGTAACCCCAGCACTTATCCAGTCAATCCCCTGCAAAAGGCTAGAAAGTAAGGTCAGCTCACTGCTGGGTTCAGAGAACTGTAATCTGTGAGTTATTTGTTGATTCTCTCTTACTACCAACAAGTATGTAAACCAGAAAGTTGTATTAGGCTTACTGCATTGCTGCTGACCTTAAACTGCTGGACAACAGAGACAAGTTTCCCATTAGCAGATCTTTTTAACTTCTAGCATAACTGACTGACATCAGAAGGGCTGCAGATTAAAACAGCAATTGCAGTGCTGAGAGGGAAGGAGTATATACAGTCATTTCCCTTTGTCACAGAACAAACAGATCACTAGTAATATTGCATGAACTGAATTTGTCACCACACAGCAAACACCTCTGTACAGAACTTAACTGAAGACGTGTTCCTGGAAAACCCACTGGGCTGTAACTGAGTAATTAAAAATGTATTGCTTGCTGAATAGCGGTTGACTAATGATGGTTTAAAGATCTTGTGGTGACGGAAAATTAAGTGCTTTGTGGCAGCTGGAATCTGCCACCAATATTTTACCCATTAATAGTCCTAAAATTAAACTGCCTGGAGATAACACAAGAAAGAACGGCTTTTTAGGCAAGAGAATTGCCAGCTGCAGGCTTCTCTTTGCTGCACAGAAACAACTTTGGTGTCTGGAGAATGCAGGGAGACCACCTCACTACAGTAGGCATTAGCTAATGCTGGTAAGCAGGGATGGTTTGAGCCCTACACAAAGAGTTGAGTCACAGTTGGCAGCATAACAGTGTGTCCTGGAAAAGGCCAGGTTCCATAGGTGAACACATTTCTCCTCCCTTCACCCCAGGGAAGAGCACAATGCTTAAACTACAGTGAGTAGAGCAAAGTCCCCCTTCTGCACAGCTAGGAGGCTCCAAGAAAAGGGAAAGCAGCACGTGTTATCAGCATGGTCCTGGGGCCAAGTACAATGCCAGCAAGAACTCTGTCAAAAGATCACTTATTTGTATGTAATTTACTTAGCTAGACTCAGTGGCCTGCACTTGGGCTGTCTATTGCTGCAATATGCCTTTCTAAGGTAACATGACAGAAGATATTATACAAGCATTTTTAAAATAACATTTGAATTTGGAATCTGCATAAGAAGCAGACCTTCAGTGATCACAGCTTCCATAAATCATGCACTCACAAGGTGCATATCCCTACAGAGCTCAGATACAAACTGCTATGAAATGGTCCAAGTACAGACGTCCTAAACAGAGATATTCCAACAAATGGATCAGATCGCCATTTAGATCCAGTTTTGCTCTGTGCAGATGAATCATATTTTTAAGCTACTGATTAATCTTTATTTCACCATGTTAGGCCCACAGTAATCCTTGCTGAGTGTTCTGACTTGTGCTCTGCTACTGAAATGTGTAACCTAAAAAAGCCCATAAATAAATTGCAAAGAGAATGGTTGCAGTATTTGTCACAATGGCAGTTTTCAATGTTTTTCAATATTCAAATTCAATATTCAATTTCAACACAATCAGCATGGTAGCTGCATTCTAGCATGGAGAATAACAGTCCCTATTTATAAAGCCTCACACACTTTCTGCAAGAGTTACGAAGAAATATAAATCACCCTTTAAACAGCTAACAGTAAGGATAGAGTCCGTGCAGTTTGGGATATGCTATAGTTATGGGGAACCACATATATCCTCAAAAACTGACAGCTTCTGACCAAATGTTTATTACACACTGGAATATTAACCATAAACTAGGAAACATTCATTTACTGTTACAACCCAAATTTGCACTAAGTATATACTCATCACTTACAACACTATCCCATTCCTTTATCTCATAGTGCAAGAGACAAGTGCTGTGCAGTACATTCCTTCCTTAGCTCAGCACAGCACTTCCTTACCATCATAAGAAAACCTAAGAGTAAAACTCTAACAAAGCCAAGCTGATTTGTACTTAATTTTGCTCCATTAATGCACCTCTGCTGACACTTTCACTGATGCAACAAGTTTCTCATTTTGAAATCAAGATCAAGTAGATGCTTTCCTTACCATGACCATTTCAGGTGGATTTTGACACAGTTGACAATGATTAAAAACAGAGGACAAACTGAGGTAACTATATGGGATCATGGGTTACCTAAGAAACTCTTACACAATCAGAATCACTTTTTTTCCCTATGATGTGTCTCTGGATCAAGAGTTGCACCCAACAATTCAAAGGGAATGAATAAGTTTTTCACCCAAGTAGTCTTTCATTAAAAAAGAAATGAGTAAATAACAAGTTATTTAGCTTGAGAAAAGAATGTCAGTAAGAAATGAAAAAAGTAATCAAGCAAACATAACTTTTGCAAGATGAAAACTAACCACTCTTGCACAGAAGCATGCCATGCTGTTTGCACAAACCCTGTGACAACACAGAGAACTATATATTGTTCCAAGCAACCTCAGCCAGAGCCCAGCAAGGCAGACCTGAGGAGGAGTAACTGCATTAGCTGCTCTTGGACATTCTCTACTTAGGCTGATTAGATAGACTCATTAAAAGACTGCAGCAAGATCCATCGGAGCATAGAGCCACAGCCCACAGTTTGCTAAAGAATTACAATCTCTGCAGCATCAGGCAACCGCTCAAGCTCCGGGCCATGCAAGCTGGGGAAGAATTGAGGGGGACTTCCCCCAGCCTCCAGTAGAAACCCACATAACTGACAGTGACTTAAATGCGTTGTCTAAAGATGGCTGGAACCAATGATCACAAGGGCTCTCTGGATCAAAAACTTACTTCTTCAATATTAAGCTCTATTTTAACTCTGGGCACTGAGTGTCCATTAGGAAAGTTTCAGTGTCTGAAAAGCATATAGAAACTCTCTACTGTAAAAGTGGCTTCACTGAGAAAATACTTTTCCAAATCATTGCAATTTAATGTGAAAAATCCATTTCAGACTGAAATTCTTCCTCACCATATAGACCTATAAATCTATACCATTTGCTATAGAACTTGGAAGCCACTAGCAGACTAGAAAACCAGTTGGCAGACAGTGTCCCATTAAAACTGTTTTCAGGTTTGTAAGCTTGTGAGTAGGCTGCCTAAATCACTAAGGTGAATGCTCTGCATAAAAACAAGTTATTATGTGAGGGTGTAGCTGTCACAGTATAAAAGACAGTTGAGTAAGCAGACGGAACAGCAGAGAGCGAGAAACTGAAAACAGTGCTAAGGAGATCACAGAAGCAGCTACTGGTATTCTACTGAAAGTGGTAAGTCACTTAAGAAAAAACCCTAAATTATATAAATGTTGCTTGCTTTGTCCACTTCTTGGGCTAAGGTGCTTAGTTGGTGTTAACAACTCCTTGTTGCCAGAGAGTTAAGACTGATGATACTGATGATCTCTTCTCTCTCTTGTGACAGGAGGCATGTTTTTGTTTTTCACAGTAAGGTCATTAAAAAATGCTAGGTGAGCTTTATGTGTGGGAAGCATCTTCTCTGGAATATCTAGTCCAATATACCAGTCTTTAAGAACTACTCTATATTCACTTGTGCATTTGCACTTTGGGGCTGGAGATGGGAAAAAGAAAGGGGATGGAGAAGGGAAAAAGAAGAAATCTTAAGTTCTTAACTCTTATGACAATTATTTTATGCATGGAAACCTGTGAGATAATGAATCAATGTATACTGGTATGTATTTTTGAAGAGCATGTGTCCACACTGCAAGACTGGAAGCAAATAACACTGAAACCCACAAGGAAAAAAGGAGAACTCCAGCAGCAGCATGGATGTTAATGTTTTCTGAATAATGGAGTAGTACTAAGGAATATAAACTACACCAGTGACTGCGCAGAACTAAGTGAAGCCTTGATACACCTCCTCAGACAAACATGACAGGTTTGAAGTTTGTTTTTATTTCTTTCCCTTTTTTATTGGTTTTGTTTTTAAAAAGATCAAGCCTGGATTGCAAAATCTGGAGGTAAAGAGAGTGCAAACGACATGAAGTCAGGCTGGGTGTTACAAAGCATTTCCTAATGTCCCTTCTTGCAAAAACTTAATCCAAAAAAGGTGATTTAAAACCACCACTTTAGAATGAAAGAGAAGGAATGTAAAGGAAGACTCATTGTTTCCAGCACTTGGATTCTTCAGAGCCCCTGGGTACACGACCAGCTTTGTTGGGAGGCTGAAGTCAAACACCTTTTACGTTAGCTCCTGCTCTACCTTTGAATATGAGACCTTCTCCTTACATTTGGTCAGCAAGCTGGATCTGGGTATCCTACTCTAATACCAAACAATTAATGATATTACTTACACCAAAGGTATTACAACAGTACGTGGGTGTGTAAAATGAAGACTGGTATGTGACTGCATATCAGGAGGAAGTCTTGCAGTGACCTGTACTCCACACCATGGGTTGACACATGAGTAAGCTTGGGTTCTTAGCACCCAGAAGAGAAAAACAAAGGGCATTATCATACAATAAGTCTTTTTTGGAGTATACGCAGCATCTGGAGTAGATACTGTTCACTGTGTTTGAGCAGCTTTTAGTCTTTACAAAGTGACTGAACAGATTAACATGTTCCTCTGTTACTCAATTATCTGCCAAATACTCATATAATTAATGACCCATTTCTCTCTGATTATGCTGATTTGACATTTATAGAATTTGTAGCATTCATTGCATGCTCCTGCAATCAGAGGAACAGATTACATTATATGATACAGACATGGGCCCTGCTTGGGTGCCATAATTGCCTCAAGGAAAGTTTTGAGTTGGCTGTTATAGTTACAAACAGAGATATGATGTGGCAATATTTTCTAGCATTTGCCTTCCTATTGCATTCTTCTACCAGGAAGCATCTTCTTTGGATTACTACAGAGTGAGTCAAAATGCTGTGATTGCAGCCATATAGAATTCATTTAAAGCTACAGATGGCCTGCCAGAGAAGCTGAAGGCAGAGTCTTGGGGCAAACCGTACTATGGCAGTGTTCCATTTGAAAGGTTAAGAAAGGAGTAGGATGTGCGCCAAAGAAGATGCAACACTCAGGAACTCCAAGTGGTCTCAAAGACAATATCGTCCCACAGTACAGAGATTAATCTTTGTGGTGCACACATAGCTGCCTCAGACTTCAATGGTGCCTGAAGTGCCATCCCAGGATGTGTAAGACTAGGGCTGAAGACACAATTTGCTTCTGACTAGTTAAAGTATTTCTTGGGTTGGTATAATCTCTGGCAAATCATATCTCAAAACACCCAAGCTCAGCTGGAAAGAAGACATTGTGCTTCAGCATTTTGGAAAACATAATACAACTGTGTTCAGCTAAAATTGTTCTCTTGCTTTTTAAGGCTTGAAAGACTCTCAGAGCAAAAGAGAACTCAGTCAGCTCTCTGAAACTGCTGAAGAAAAAATTCCCAAAGAGCCCTTCCTAGCCAGCTCTGACAGTGGTATCTTCTAGAGAGCAATTTGTAGGAAACGCCCTGAGCCAAAATCAGCTCCTCAAAAGAGAAAATAATAGGGCTGATGACAAAAAACCTTTGGCAGCAACCACAGAGGGCTCAAGAGCTCAGTATAGCTGAAGAGCACTACTTGCCTGCATTTGCCATTAAGTGCTTTCCCTTCTGCCATTTGTTATAATTAACAGACAAACGAGCCCCCTTCTACTTCCTAACAGAAAATACCAACTTCATAGCACAAGCAATATGCCTCAAGATGTGGCACAGGCACAAAGCAACCCACATCAAAGGCAGGTCTCACAACAAGCAGGTAAGTCACAGGAGCACTGTGTTAACACTACATTAACAAACACAGATAGTTAACACAAAGGCAGCCATCTTCAACTTCCTCCCTACCCCCAATTTTCCGTCTTTCTGTCACAAAGTTTCATGAAATGTCAGTAATTATCAACAGCAGCATAGGAACATCACTAGAATTTCAGTGTTTTTTACTGAAGAAGAAAGTATTTGAGTATCACAATCCAAGATGCATGAAATGCAATAACCTGTGAACTTAGAGGCAGAAGAAACATGTCAGAGGGGATAGAGGTCCCTGACAAAATCCTCCTGGCTCCTCACAGTAATAGTCTTCCCCTAATGCATTCCCACAGAAAAGCCTGGAAAAGAACACAGTATTTTTGTATCTACTGGAAAGCTGCAGCCAAACTGTGTCTTACCCAGCTGCTTTTGAACAATCTGGTCCAGAACAGCTAAAAAATTCTCCTGCCGAACCTGACAATTGAAGGCATTAAGAGACTTCTTGGCACCACAAACACAATCAACATAAAGAAAAGCCAGGAAAAAGTTACCTAAGGACTGTCATCAGATTTTAATTAAATAATCCTAATTAATGAGATCACCTTTAACTATTCCAGTGGCACCCTGAGTTGGATTCAATACGTATTGCAGCTCAGGGCAGGTCAGATTTTACAGCTTGTCATGTGTTGTTTATCACATTTCACTTGGAAGGAAACAAATAGGTATATGGGATGCGGTATAACAGTAATTAAGAAATGAAGCGAGCTTGCCTCAGTGTTACTGTTGTGCATCTCTCTCCACTTAAGCCAGAAGCTGGATCATGTGTAATATAGGTAGGGTAGAAATTCTCTTCCTGAACAGAAAAGCCTGGCAGGTGATGGAGGAGAAGGCAGGCAGTACTCGGTTTGGTTTATTTGCTTAGGGTGTTTTTGTTTGTTTGTTTTTCATGTATTTCCCTTAGTTCTTCAGTGAGAGCTGAATGAACACATACAGCCTTGTGAAGCAATGGACATGCTCCTCTGCTAAGTGTGCCACCCGACACAGGATGCATTTAATGCAGGATGGGTGGTTTAATTTGCTTTGAAACTGAGTGGAACCACAACAGCTGAAGAACTTCCAAATCCTCCATCAATCTAGGTAAACAACTTCAGACACCAGCAAAAGATCCAGGAGAAGCAGCAGATGGCACTTGATACCTTCCATGTTGCTCAGGGTACCAGCAGTGTCCTGCGGAAAGGGGCCATCAATGGCTGGTCCAAACATCTACTGGCATTTTTTCTGCCCAAATAATTTCCTTTGACCTTCAAACTTTTACACAATGAAGACCTCGCAGGCAGTCCAATACCACTGGTGACAAAGGTCATGAAACTACCAAGGCAGAATAGGCTGCTTATCTGTTTTCAGCCAGCACGAGTATGTTTTCTGTTCTCTTACATTCCGTTTTTTCTCTAACTTTTTTTCCTTTTTATGTAATTTTTCTTCTTTCTGATGACATTTTCAACACTGCATATTCTTCACTGGCTATTGGAAACAGATCCAGCACGGTTCACTGCTACAGTGCCCAAGTCTCATTGTATCTTCTTCACATTAAATACCCCATATGCTCTGAAACAGAAGATGTAACGCAAATAATCTATGTCTAAGCTTGCCCTGGATAGGCAATGAACATAGAATATGGTCATCTGTTCCAGCTAAGGCTTCAACATGAGCAGTAGGTCTTTTTCAAATCATCTGGGGCTAGAACACAGGTCTTGATGTAACTCAGCAGTATATCTTCCGGGATTGCTGCGTAAGATCCAGTAGTGATATCAGTCAAAGGGACTAGGTGATAGCAATTCAAAGCGCAAGGTCATAAAAGGCATGGAATTTGTTTTGATGCATTTCATCTTGAATTCACTGCAAGGTGAGCTGCAAGTTCAGGTCTTATAATCCACCCCCTACACAAACCAGAATGTACTATGCCTTACATCAGCAAGTTTTTCTGCCATTAAACTAACCCAAGAAAAATCCATGGTCTTGCAATATATTTATTGCAGAGTCCTCTCTGGCTGTAGCAAATTAAATCTGAGAAACATGCTAGATTAAAACACAGGAGAATCCCTACTGAACACAACGGAAATCCAAGTAAAATGTCTGTGCTTAAGTACTCACTATGACAAGTCTGTTTAGTGATGTTTCAGGACTTCCCACAGGCTAAAGTATCTTTTGAAAATTATATTTAATGTATCTAAACCATAAAGCATCAAATTAATCCCTTTTGCAAATCTATTGCAGTGACTGCAGTATAAATGGCATAGATGTGGCTGTTACACACCTGTACTTCATACACTGATTAATTTGGTACACAAAGTTATTTACTCACCTTACTCCAAACCCTTATTAAACATGATGCAGGGGTTATAACTTAACTATAGAAAATATTGACTACCTGAATTAGAATATCATTACCTTTTTTTCTCGATGCATTTCCTTGAACTGCAGTATACACCTGCATATTATTAGTCAGGCAAATGGCTTTTTTCAAGGTCAGTATCTTCAGCTGGCACAAAATTAAAGTGGGTGATTGTTTGTCTTCACAACCCTGAAAAGCCATATGTGCCATTGAAGCAACCTCAATCACAGACCCTAAATTTCTGAACCTACTTTGAGGCACCAAACCATAAGTGCCTTCGTCAGTAATAAGTGACCTCAACAAGAGAAGCTTAATTTCAATCTAAACCCACAGTTTAAAACAATGTCTCTTTTTGTGATCTTGAACTAAGATGATCTCTAAAGCCGTCTAAAATTTAACTCCAGTGGTCTTTTTCAACTGGTTTCTGAATACGTCCAGTTACTTTGGAAATTAAAGACTGTGCCAGTACTCACCAGATGGCATAATCCCTTGATCTTTTAAATCTATGCATCTAATGAAATTCATGGAATTAAATCACAAAAACACCAAACACCTTCCCTCATAACAAGCCACATCCTGATCTTATACTCAGACAGATCTTTAGTTGAGAAAAAAATGACTCATTTGAGGCTTTAGCTGAAGCACAGGTAGAAAGACTTCAGAACATTACAGGCATTCTGCATTGCTCCTGTAACAATGTACAAGCCGAAGGTCAATTGTATTTTAAAGGCTTATTATTAAAGGCAAGCTCTGTGTGGCATTATCTCTAGTTTGAAAGGATATTAGAGATGGACCCCAAATCACAGCTCTTCAGAATATAAGACTAAGAGCTGAACTCCAAAGCTGATCCTTTATGCTAAGCACAGGTGAGCAGATAAGGTCCAAGACATGACATAACACATAAAGGACTGCAAAAGACAACTTATCAAACCAGCTTATTTATTACACAACTATCAAAAGCATAGTATCTTAAAACAAAAAAAAAAAAAAATTTTAAAATATCATTGGCTCTTTTGTTCAGCAAAATTACTCAGGACTGACACTGGCAAATCACTGGCAAAAACTTCATGGCTATCTACACTACAAATAGAATTTGGTTGTTTCAACAAAAATGTAAACACCTAAACAAATTACAGTACTGTGATAACACCCAGAAGCAATCCTAGTGGTCTTTAAACTTTCCTCATCTAAATATTACACGTCAGATACTGCTTACTTTGAATGCTAGCTTTTTTCTTTTTTATTAGTCTGTAGATCCAAAGTCTAAAGTCTCCAAGAGAGATTTACTCCATTCTTACTTCCAGTTTGAATGGTCAATAGTCAAAGTCTGTTCATAAATTGTCATGTCTGCTTCTCCAGGTCACATTTTATCCTGCCAGTAGAGGAGGTTAAGTACAGCAAAATGTTCAGGTAAATGTGTAGGCAGAAAGACAGAGCCCAACGGGGAAAACTACTGAGCAAATGAATTGGAAGATTCAGTTCTTAGCCAAGATTCAGGACTGGATTTGAAAGTCTGGATTTGATGCAGAAGCCAAGCTCTGCATGGAAAAAATCCCCAACAAAATTATGTTGAGCTTCAAACTGTCAGCAGACTGTCAACTTTGATAGGCAGTTTCCATTTTCATCAGGAGTTGAATACCATGAAATATTCATGAACTGCTGCAAGCTGACCCTGTGATCATGTGTATCCATTGTGTCTGCCCACTTCATGTTTGAGCAGCCTCCATTGTCATTAACTTTTAGAAAAGGAAAAGACCTGATAATTTAATCTGTCCACAGACTTTCCACAGAGCCTTGCGGTCAAGTCCACACAGCCAGGCAGCATGTGTGCTGGATGGTCTGGGGAGCTGATGTGCAATATATGGCATTCAGTACTTTTGAGATAGGAATGGTTCTACTTAGAGATTATACAGACAGCTTCATTAACTTTTCATTAATAATTCTTACCAGATGAAACAGAAGTTATCAATGCCAAATAATTTTTTGTGTAAGAGTTAAGATCAAATCTCTGGGGACAAATTCAAATCCCAAATCAGAATTTGCCACTGTAAATCCACAATATTACATATTTTTTTAATCAAAATCAGTAGAACTATGTCAATTGTTATTCTCAGAGTCAACAATACAAGATATAAATCAGACACTTTTAGCTCCTGCAAAGTGACTGGTGACAATTCATACTTGCTTCTATGTAACACATGCAGTTGTCTTAAAAGTCTGTTTCATCTGGTTTTAAAATCACAGATACTGGGACACACCACTTGAGCTCTGCTTGAAGAGAGGACAACGCAAGATTGTCAATGGTAATACGGAAGCAGAAAATTCAGTCAGATCCTTCAATATCATGCAACAGCTGTACCAGTCCGCAAAGTAAGTGTACAGCTGCTCTTGGGCACCACAAACCAACTGCAGATATTCAGACATGTGCAGTCTCATTATTGAATCAACAGTTTCACGTATATCCATCCCTTTTACACAAATCCTTTAACATAGTAAGTATGACTTATAATATCATGGTGCCAAACTTTACTACTGTCAGGGCAATTACTTAGGCTGAGGGGTTAGTTCTTTTTATCACCCAACAGCCTATTGCATTTCAGTAGATTTCACAAGACCAAGAAAAAGAGGCTTCTTATGTGTTACCAAGAAGTGATTAAACTCCAGCTTTATGTGGTAATGACCTTTAGCTCCACTCTTTACAGCTCATACTGGTTGCACAACCTCAGCAAGAATCACTTTTAATCAGCATTCAGGGATACCCCACAGTTGTAAATGTTCAATGGCAGGTATCTAAAATGCGCCTATGAATCCTGCTGTCAGTAATGGAGCTAGAAGAAAGCTGGAAAAAACACTCTATTCAATTTTTTTTGCTCCCTTTTGATGCATATTCTTCATCTTTTGAGTGTCAAGTGAATTGAACACAAGGCAAACGATTAAACTGCTTGTGTGATATCTGAAAGTGTTAATGTGACTAGTGATGCTTCAGATAAGAACAGAAAAGGCAAACTACTGAGCTTTCTACCACCTATGAAAACTAGCAAGAGAAAATCTAGATTATCACATGCTTAAAAACCAGATGCATGCAGACACTTTTGTCAAAAACTAATACTTTGACAGCATTTTGTGCCATAACCCATTCTGAAAGTTCAAAAATTACTAGCTGGATAAAATCCATACAGATAGCTCTGTGCCATTTGTCATCTATTTTCTTCATAATTTAGTCTTGAAGAGAAAAATTGCCATCATTTTCATTGCCTGAAAGAATTTTTTCCCAATCTTATGACTGACTCACAACCTATGTAAGTAGGTCTGCCTCGAGTTCCTCTTTTTCAGAACTGGGACATAGGTGATGCCCATAGCTGATCTAGTCTATCATGTTGTTGTTCATGTGGTTTCATCACTGAGATCACAAACTATAGTGTCAATCGTTCAGAAACAGTAGGGAATACAGGAAATATACACAGATGAGTCTGCACTACAGAACATAAGCCCATGTGTCTTCCAGGGCTTATGAACATGTTTTCTCACACCTGCTTCAAAATAAGCTGAAAAAGGTCACCCACCTTTGCAAATCAGCAAGACTTTTGAACAAGAGCCCAGCCTACCACACTCAGAGATGACACACTCTCTGCTCAGAGTTGCTTAGGATTCCCAGGGTGGTTTTTAATAGTAAACTGGCCAGTAGCCTTCATGCATCAGGAAGCAATTATATAGTTGAAAGGTGACAATCACCATAACTTAGATAAATTTGCTGTTCAAAGTATGTAAAAAGCCATGCACTTTATGTACCAGGGTGAAAGGGAAGAGAAGGAAAAGCAGTTACAGCTTTACATATACAATTAGCTCAAGTAATTGGCTTTGTTTCCACCTCCAGTGACTCTGCTGTCCTTTCCCACACACGTAGAATCATAGAATCATAGACTAGTTAGGTTTGGAAAGGTCCTTAAGATCATCAGTTCCAACCCCACTGCCATGGGCAGGGACACCTCACACTAAACCATGCCACCCAAGGCTCTGTCTAACCTGGCCTTGAACACCGCCAGGGATGGAGCATTCACAACTTCCCTGGGCAACCCATTCCAGTGCATCACCACCCTCACAGTAAAGAATTTCTTCCTTATATCCAATCTAAGCTTCCCCTGTTTAAGATTTAACCGACGACCCCTTGTCCTATCACTACAGTCCCTAATGAAGAGTCCCTCCCCAGCATCCTTATACAAGATGCATCTACGAGCCTAAACCATAGATTGTGTTAGCCACTCTAGGTCTTTTGAGGTGGTGAGGCAACGTCCACTTACATGGAATGGGAACCTGATTAACTGCTAATTATTTGTATGTATTGCATACCTTGTGACAGCATTGACTGCTTTGTTTCCCATATGCAAGATGCACCACGGACTGGAACCAAGAGACTTGCACACCAGTATCATCTCTTTACTCCAAGTTTGGATCTGTTACACTCTTTTCATCCTCCTCAAACTGATATTTACCAAAAACTTAGAGAAAATTGCAATCAGCAGGTCTAGGATGAGTGTTGCCCCAGGTGCTTCCAATTTTATTCATGTGCACTGGTACAGGCAGGTTCCCCCATTCCTATCAAGAACACTGAAGTTCATAAGTGAAAAGTGTTAACATCGGTTTACTCTTCAAATATCATGCAGAGTGAAATTTCAGCATCAGTCAAACCAGGCCTAGATTAACAAAAGCTTAGTGATTTGAGCAGTCCTGACAGTATTAAATGAGTGTTCAAAGGACTTTGGTATTGAGCCTTATCTCTTGGATCATGAGGAGAAAACTTCTTCCAAAGATCACATCCACAGCCTTTGGAAGTGGAGCCCTTGGCTCCACCTGCCAGCCCAGCCTGCATATCTCACCACACAGCTGGGTCTCTCTCAAGCAGCAGTAGGCATAGCAGCCCTGTTACTATCATTTCATACATGGAGGAAGACAAAAAAACAACCAACTCTCACTTAAATCAACACTAGAAATCCCTGATGAAGCAGGCTTAGCCTACTTGCCAGTCCAGCATGTGCAACAACATTCTTTGCACACCTTCAGAAGGGAAGGTGCATCACAGTAAGATAACCAGCTCCCTGTACATCCCAACTGCACTGAGAGCCCCTGCCATAATGGAGCAGACTACTTCATGGACCACTTGAGCTGCAAAGGAAACCTGTGCCACCGTCGTAGGACATGATTAAGGAGAGTCCCCTACGCAAAGCAGCCGAGAACATGTTTGCTTGCTCAAAGTATGACTCAAGAGGCACCTTTTCTCAGTGGAACAAGACTCATTCAGTGCCCTGTGCATAGTCTGTGTAAATGAGAGTCCTATTAAAAGCTCAAGTGTGCAGCTTTTGCAGGGCTGGGGTTAGCTTTCAAAATGCACTGCTCTCTTCTAAAGCGATTGTGCAAGAGCTGTGTGTTTGAGCACACGTTTCCAACCTGCCAAAATCGCTCTTTATATTTGATCAGGAATAATTTAATTTATTTTTTTTTTTTAACCTTTGAACCTGTTGCAACGCAGGTTCAAAGGTTACTTGGGTGCAGTGTTGCCTGTTTATTAAAGCCACACACTGATGATTCGGGGCTTAGTCCTGCCACAGGAGCTGGCGAAGCACCAGCCCTTGAACACCCACTTGGAGTTGTAAAGCAGTGAAGGAAGCAAGCTGTACCAGCCCTCCACCCTCCTCAAGTGCTGAAGGAAGGTAAGCAAATCTTTCCTGATCAGAGCCTGTGTTTCCCAAGTCCTAGACTTCCTGCTCCTGCAGAGAAGTACTGCAAGTGGGATAATAGCCTTAATCTGCTGCAATGCCTGGAACCCATGTACTCTTCTAGTCAGACTGTGTGCTGCTAAAGGTAACAACTGTGTAATTGGCTGCATGTTACTAAAGGAGCAAGCCTGGGCTCAGGGGTGGCCTACGGAGAAATCACAGCTTGAATCAGAGCAGCCACCTGAACACTCGCCACTGCTACAGAATGGCTGGAACTGGAAACCTATGTCCAGGCTGAAGCCATTTTCTTATCAGTTTGTTAGTTACGTCTATTTAAAGATACAGTGCACACAGTGCCAGTGCCGGGCTTCCATTCAGACTTGCATCTTAACGAATTCCAGAAATAGTAGAATCCTTTGGTTCCACAGCAACGTGGGTAGGCTTCAAAATCTTGTCAGTAAAAAGATGTTAAATGGTAGATCACTTACAGAAGTTATTGGGAACATTTACTACATCCAATAGGACCTTTATCCCCAACTACGAACCCAGAAGCTGGCTATAATGCCTTTTTTAATACTTTAAAAGCAAGATCTTAGAGTATGGCACACCAGATTGCTGCCATCGCCTAAGTACAACTGCTTGGTGTAGCTATAGAGATGGAGCCTCCTCCAAGCTCTTTCTTGTGTACAGAGCTGCAGATATAACAAAGGAGCAGAGACAAATATTAACCAGAAGTCAAGCTGCAAAAAAGAGAACTGGCACAAAGCAGACTGCTTCTCCAAGCCCTGAACCCATTGTCCTGTCCATACTAACTACTCCAAGATTATTTATGTCCTTGTGTAGTTACTCTGCTTAACAGTAGCCAGAAGGTTGCCCTTGAAAAGTGCAGCAGAGCAATAAAGAATGATTATTTTTACAGCATTAACAAACTGGAATTAAAAAATCCTTCAAATAAAGTGAGCCAACACTTCCCACACTCACAAAATTTAGATTCAAGTCTTGAATTGACAACAGAAAAAAGTGTTCCCTGAGATAATTCTTCCCTTTCATTTATTTACATGCTCTGCTATTTGCTATAGGTGGATGAACTATTTTGGCATCTTTGGATAGCAAAAGCTCATGTTATGCCATGACCTTAAGATTTATTCTGAAAGCTCATCTATTCTCTATGCAAACCTTTGGTAACAGTGACAGCAGGAAGGAAACAAGTTGAGCTCTGTCTACATACTTTACCTACTGCTCATCCTAATTTGCTAATGGGTGGGCAGATGCAGGTATACTTTTTATATACATGTACAAAAAGATGAAAAGGTTGAGTTATTCACAACTCTGCTTTATTTTTTTGGCAGAGAATTGCTAACAATAAATGGATTTGTACCTCTAAAAAATCTGGAGTTTATTCAGATCAGTTAAGGCAGTATCAAAAATGAAAAGCCTAAAAATTTGCATGTCACTTCTTATGCACACCAGGGAAAGTGCATCAGCTGTATTGTAATTTAGGAGCATTAAACAGAACCCCTCATTAAGGAGAAGCTATCATCCTCAAGGCTTTTTTGTGTGCATCATTTAATCCCATTTATGTTGGAGCTGTGAGACCCACTGAGCCCAGGCAATGCAGCATAACTTTACCAGCTCAAGGACCTCTGCTTCACATGCTGGGCTTCTGGCAGGCCAGGTAGGATAGTGCTATGGGCATGTTCTCTCACTCCCGCAGCCAATGCGTGAGGTACACAGCATCACTACTTAACAGCTAATCAGAGACAGGGTAAATTCATTGCTGTTTTTCTTCCTCCTGGAAAATTAACAGCCTGAGGCCAGATATCTGAAGAGGGAAAGTCCTCGGAGAGGTACTCAAAGGTGGTGACAATTGAGCTGGCTGGGCTTGGAGCCTGGCCTTCTTACCCTTCTCTGTAAGGAGTATTGCTTTTCTCTAAGCAGAAGTTGCTCTGAGGTGCACTATAAAGGTGAAGCTCACAATTTCACTTAAACACCACAGGAGCAGGTCTAGGTAGGCAAAGCAGAGAAGCTTCGTGCAGAACAAGCTGCTTCCCTTTCATCTTCACACAAAGCTTACAGGGAAAAAAAAAATAAAAAAAATCAGTGAATTAAGCCTCAGCTTTCCTGAAAGTGTATCTGCAATGCTAAATAATATCACAATTGCAATGTAAGTTAACTTTACCTGAATAGCATAAAGTTTACAGCAACAATAAAAACATAGTTGTGATTAGAAGAGGCTATGCTTTTTTGGCAAGCCAAGGTCCAGGACAGGTTGTATTCTAGATGCAAGTACGTGCTGTGGTATTCCATCACAGATATACTTAGTCCAGCTAAGAAGATTAAACAGAAATCATGCAGCATAAAAAAAAAACTTTCATATGGGCAAATTGTTAAGTGGGAAAACAATTCCAAGACTTTAAGTCAAGGTACTAAAGAGAGATAGGAGAAGCTGCTGCTTTCTCACCCTTGCAAACTTGCTGCAAAGTTGCAGTTATATTAGACAAGCATCAGAGAGAAAAATGAAACTACAGCCACTATAAACTTCTTTAAAGTGAAGAAAAGCAACTGCAAAACCACAAAGAAAAGCCTTGTCATAGCAGGAAACAAGACTGAAGTCTGAAACGTGATTCACTGTTATGTTGTGCAAATAATTACACACATGTAAGTCTATACCACAACAGGAAGAGCTAGGTAGCTTTGGGGACAAATAAAAAATCCCCAAAACAACCAAACCCCAAAACAACAAGAAAAGCACTAAAACCCAATAAGCCAAAACCAGCAGCAGGAATGGGGATACAACCCACCAGCAAATACATTACAGCAGTATATGAGACATACTATACTCAAAGCATTTTTTCAGTATCCCAGGTTACAAAGTTCTGCTCAGCTTAGCATACCTGCAGCTATAGGAAGAAAACTGCCATTATTGAGAGTACAGTTTTGTACACACAGAAAATAGATTAGAAGCTATAAATGACAAATAATGCTTCAAAAGGGTTTGCTCTACTTTTCACTTGGCTCTTGAAAAACATACAGACCTCAAGCTCTTTTCATCAACAGAGAAAAAACTCAACGACTTCCTCTGTACTGTTTTTTCTCTTACCACTCCAGTTCCCACATGCAAGTTCCTCCCATTTATAAGTTCCCTTCCCAGCATGCTTTTCTGCTTACTGATTTATTTAAACCAGGGAGAGGGAGCTAACTGTAGTTTTTAATGAGCATTACCTAATTGGTGCCAGTTTGTTGTTGCTCCCTTTTACTTAAGGAAAAGCAATTAGTTTCCCTCCCCTCATCGTCTTCAAAATGGTAGGTGTTCTTGATTGCTGATTTTCTCTATTTGCTCTGAAGTGTTTTCTGTATAAGTAATAAAGTTCTACTTTTATTTGTTTTATTGCTGATGGGATTGCTTGTTGTTACCTACATGGGTTTTACTGTAACCTGTGTGAAGGTGTGGTGACTAGTTGTAGGGTCCAAGATAATGAGCTCTTTGAGGAAATTGCTAGGAAATCTCTGGTAGTGTGCTGTCAGGAAGAAATGTGAACCTTAGGCTAAGTTAAGTTCAGGTATACCATGAAGAACAAGCTTGTAAGTACTGTGATAATATGTAGTGATAAAATACAATAGTATCTGAAATTTTTTTGTGTTACCTTTTCTGTGTATGGCTATGTATAAGCTAAGTAAGGTGCTTAATGCTGATGCTCTCCCCTTAAGAGTTCTATGTGAGTTTTCAAGTTCTAGCTTTTTAAGCTGTGCTTGATGAACATCTAGGGATAATTTCCTATTAATATGGTGTTAATGCTTGCATGTTTTGCAAGAAGGTGATCCTGTATTATCTATTAGGTAAGCAGTAACAAAATCTCTTATTGACTATTTTTCTTAATTTTTCAGCCTCAAAGGACTAGTTGAATGTGTTCTGTTTCTGAGTAGGTCACTTTCAAGGAGAAAAGCTGATATAGAAAAATACATGAAAGCTTGACTTTTCAGTTTAGCTGGCAAAGCTTCTTCTAGTACTAAGCAGTGTCATGGTGTCGTTGCTCTCCTGATAGAGGGATAACAATACCAGGCACAGTAAAATTATTTCTAAAAAATAGCCTTTCTATGTAAGTATAATGAAGCTCTGATGTCAGTAGGTTTCATGAGCAAGGCCCAAAACCAGCATGTAACATATAGTCTGAAACCACAGAGCACTCTGCTTCCCGAAAGCAACTTACTGAGACCTCATTCTTTCCCAGCCCCTTGCACGGAGTCCTTCTCAGTTAAGATCAAAGGGTACTTGAACTGTTTGGCTCTAACTTTCACAAGAGGTACTCTCAAAACAAAGCTTAACTAAAGCATATCTTAGGCTTATTGCAAATTACTGTGGATTTGTTTTGTGGCTTTTATGTGGCTCTGTTCAGCAGTCACTGATGAGCTTTTACACTTTAGCTTTTCTCTGGATGCTAGAAGTTAGGCGCTCCTAAACCCTGCAGGATGCAAGGCTTGTCCTTTCTGCTGCTAGAGGATAGTGGGTTATAATGCTTCCAAGGAGCAAGAACTGGCACAATGGCTCACATCTGCAGAACACCAAGCAAAAGCTGCACTCTGTAAGCAAATGTGAAAAGTAGACTACTGGTGGCTAACTAATTAATGACCCCAGTGTAGTCATCTATGCTCTTCCTGCTTGGGAAGAGTCAATACTCTTACATGTTACCTTACTAATACAAATCAACAAGTTATTGTGATCACCTCAAAAGCATATGCAAACTGTTTCTTAGGCAAAGTTCTAGAAAGCATTTTCCTAGGCAGCAAATGACCATTGCTCCTGAAATTGTGAGAGTTTGGGCCATTGCTTTGCTCTCTGTGAAGAACTATTGTGATAAGCATGAAGAAAGAAATCTCAATGTGTTTGCAGGCACAAAACTCAGTCCTTTGCAGTGGAGAGAATCTCCTGACTAGGAGAGAACAGAGAATAACTATTTCCTTCCTTCTCATTAGTGAAGGAATTGCTGTAGAGACTAAGAAGCTGGGGGGCACAGTAGAAATGAGAACATGTACTCCTGAACCTGAGGGTGTAAATGGTACCACTGTAATCTCTTTTGATAAAAACTAAGCCTTTGCACTCTGAAGTGTGGTGTGTCTTATCCCTGACCGTTGATCAGGACAGGCAACCTGAGTATACTTTTAACTGTCTAGTGTCATATTGCACAAGAGGCCTGCATGTGGTTTGAGACACCCTCTGCATTTTATATCTTTCTGGTCACTGGGATCTGAACCCTTTGGAACTTGGGGGTTTCAAGCACTTCATCCCTGCACGCTTAAGAAAGCGGCTGGTCCTCAGACCTGCCCTGCAGAGCAAGCTGGTGTCTGTCAAGAATGCCCTGGCTTTGTCTCATGCTGTGCTGAATTGAGCTTTCACCTAGCTGATATAGGTTGAATTTTGCGAATGCATAGGGCATTTGGATTTGTGGGTTAAACTCTGGTTGTAATTGTTCCATAGGACAGATCAAGGGTAGAGCTGCTCTCTTTCCATGGGCAGGAGCTCTTATCCTCTCTGCTGGTTCTGCTTTGAGGCCAACAGGATTAAGTACCTTTTGGAGGACACCAGGGATGATTAACTAGCAGTGACTTGGATTTGACAAATTGAAGTAGAGGCTCTTGGCATAGGAAACAACTGTCCTAATACTGGGAATTAAGACAAATTTGCTGACGAGTCTCTTTTCACATCTTGAATAACACACCCGGTGTATATTGACTAAAGCCTATCTGAGGAAATAGGGTTGGGAAGTGAAAGCAAAACACTGTTAATAAAGTAGCAGAACTGAAAATAGCCTGTCAGATACGAAAAGCATTTTTATTTTTATGTATTGCAAACAAGATCTAGGTATCTGTGCTTTTCTTTTGACACAACACTGACTTCTGTAGCTTTAAAAGATGATGGGTTTTGATTCTTATGTATAGTCTGTAAGCAGGCTAATGAGGACAGCTATTAACCCAAAACAAACAAAAAGAAACCCCTAGAAACAAATGACCATATGATACTTCTGAGGCTTTAGAGGGAAAATCATCAACAGGTCTTGCTTTAAATGAAAAATCCATTTGGCTTATACCTGAAATCCATCCTTGACTAGCTATAGGGATGCTGGTTAGATTACAGTGGGATTCGGCTACTGTCTTACATAGAGAGAAAGAGAAACCAGAGACTTAGGGAATCAATTCAGAATCTGAAGGCGAAAGTTTTGCTGCATTTAATTGTCATCAGGCTTTTCACAACTTGATCAGGTGTTCTCTCTGGGCCTAGAGCTCTCTGCTCCAAGCACCATTTCCTTGCAGGGCCTGCTGCTCTCTCTTCCTGGTTGTCTTTGTACAAACTGCCTTGCATGTGAGTCAGTGAGGACATGAGAAGACCCTGATAGAAAGATTCTTGGTGACTTACCTACTGCTGCATGGAGCATTTGGTGTTAGTGGGTTCTCTCATCCCTACCCCATAAAGGTCAGACAAGTGACCTCTGTTAATTTTCTGTCAGATAAGGCCATGTAATAGGCAGTAGCTATTTGAGACAACTGCACTGATCAGTCTGATTAAGCAGTGTTAAGAAGTTGTAGGAGAGGACTTAGTGCTATAGGCCTGGTCCTCGGTTCAGTTTATTCCTCTAGTGTGGTACTCTAAAGCCAACCAATCCTTCTGGGTTTCACATGAGAGCACACTTCATCCATTAAAAGAGGTGAAGCCATACAGGCATGTGGTCTCCTCTGTTGCCTTCATGTAGCTCTCTTCTCTTACTATCAGCTGAAAAACTTCATGTCCAAGGGAGGGTCATGAGTGCAAACTCCTTTTGCCCTGTGTAGGGATGGAAAAAGATTGGAAAACAGCCCAAGCTTTATGCAAGCTGTTCTAATGGAAGGTGTCCCTGCTCACAGCAGGGGGTTGGAACTGGATGAGCTTTAAGGTCCTTTCCAACCCAACCCATTCTATGAGAGTTCAGGTGAGTTGAACATGAGTACTCTGGTATTCATCTGAAAAGATGTGAGAATAGATGTGCCAGGGTCTAGTTCTGCCAACAAGCTAAGCTTCCAACATACAGATGTTACAAATGTGTTTTGATCGGTCACTTGGATCTAGTACTGGCCTTTGAGTTGAACATGTCAGAGAGTGAAGATGCCTCTACCAAACTGCCTCAGAGCTCATGCTATAAGAAAAGCGACTTGTTCCTATTAACAAAAGAGGAAGTGGTTGAGTTACACCATAAACCAGATACTATTTAAGCATCTACAGAAAGCTGTTTGCTAACTGCTCTGGTAATGGGTTACAAGGCCAAATGTCTAAGTCATGAAGAGCAGCTGACTGCCAAGTTGCTTCATTAATAATCTTCAGTCTTCCAAAAAAAGCAGTGCTAGAATCTATACTGTTAATTGCCTTTACCCTGAATGTAGACTTAATCAGCAGACCTGGTTTTAGGGGATTTTTTTAGTCTAGGCTTGGTTGATCAAGACCCAAAGGAAGAGTGTGGAGATGGGTGACTTCTGTGCTGTAGAAAGAGCAGGTTTGTGCTTCCTAGGTTTGATATACCCAATGACTGGAAATATCAGGCAATGCAGAGTGCCAAGGGCAGTTCCTGCCTTTCTTGCTGTAGCATAATCTTTTGGGACTCTCAATACATAAAACCAAGGTCAGGAGTTTGAAGTGCACCTTGTATCTAAGGCTTGGAGTCAAAAAGTTCCAATGTTAGGGTGTTGGTACTGTTCAGATACGTAGGTGGCATGGTTTTGGCAGCTTGGACTTGACAACAGCCCTCAGAGGTACCCTTCCTTATATAGATGCTGAGTGGGCAAAGCATGCCTTCTCTTACCAGAGAACATGTGAGGACTGCTGATTAACACAGCCACAGGAAACTGAAAATACAAACCCATAAATCAGATATGGGTGATCTAATCCTGGTCAGCCTGGGCTCAGAGACCTGAATTCTGACTTAGGGGCCTGGCTGAATTTATTTGGAAAATTCCTTCAACTTTCTTGAAGTTATAGTTAAAGGATAACTGGAGCCCATTGCTCCAGAATGCCTGATAGTCTCCGACAGGGATTTAGTTAGTAGCTAGCTGAACATACTATTTACTGACTGGGTTCCCTTGATTCTGTATGAAGGAATTTGACAGGGTGTGGTTATTCATCTCCAAAGAGTGATGTGTCATGTCCTGCTTAGCTATTTAGATACTAGCAAAGGTAAGTTGGTGAAAGCTGAGTTGATTCAGACAAAAAGCTGTCACCTATGCTACGTTTTCTTGGCTGTTTAACCTTAGACATACCAGAACATTCTAGACGTTAAAGTACTTGTTTCAAAGGGAGGGGGCTGAGGCAGGCGCCTGTCACTTCCAAGAAATCCTGCATCCTTGGGTTTTGCTTTCCTGTCCTTGAAGGAAGAGGCTCTGGAGGACCTAGTTCTGCAAGCAGCAGAACTGCTGCTGTTTCCCACCCAGATTTCCATTGCACACATCAACTTCTAGGTCACAACTTCCTAGTAACTTGAACAGTTTTGCCTTGTGCTATGTCTTATGCTAAACACATTTTTCACTATCTGAAATACTTATCCAGCATGAAGCCTGCTTTCCAGCAAGAGCAGCTGATCACAAAGCCTGACTTGTAGGCTTGTATATGCACATGTAGCAAACACTTAACTTGAAAATACCCCTGCTATTTTAGCAGTACCCCCTCCTATTGCAGAATGTTTTCTTACTTCTGCTGCTCACATCACTGAAATGTAGGCATTTTTTTGGTCATACTTAATTTGGGAAATTGTTTACTGTTTTTTTTCTCCAGACAGATTTTTTTACTCTTCAATACAATGAATAACATCTGTTCCTTGTCTGACTTCATCAGGCTTCAGCTTTTTGTGGAGGTTGATGCAGCATGGATTAATGGGGACAGGTGACTTGAGGTCTCTTAAGAGGCTTAAAGCGTTGCATAAGCATGCTTTATTATTGCACCAGTTCTCCTTAGGAGCAAACTGCTGAAATAATTTGTAGTATTGTTTAACAAACTGCTGAAGTGACCATTGCTCATGGGTAATGAGTGCTTCTAGCTCACATCTACTAAATTTCCTGTTTGTTTCAGGTTCAACTCTGGCTCCTCTGATCCAGCACAATGATCTGGATACTTCAAGTCTTGTTCTCACCGCTCCCAACACCAGCATTGATTAGTCTTATCGTATTTGGAGCTGGCATCTTCCTGTGGGTGGCAAGCAGGCCAAGGCCTGTTTTGCCTCCTGTTGACTTGAACAAGCAGTCAATAGGAATTGAGGTAATACTCTACTTGTGGGCATACATTATTTTTGAGCTTAATCTAAATACTGATCCATTCTGACTCTGGGTATCAGTGGAAACTGATATACACAGCCTTCTCCCCCAGGTGTACATCTCAAGAGTATGGTGGGCAGAAGGGAAGTCTTAAGATACTAAGAGTAGGAAGCAGCTGCTCTTGCCAACAGGGTTAGGTGGCTCTTAACCAGATGGCCTTGGCTGTCACTGACTTTCTTCTGTATTTTAAATCCTTTGCATCAGCTTTGAGGCTAGTGCTAGGCTTCATGTAACTAGGCAAGTGGTAACAATCTTAGTCAAGATCTCTCTAATAACTTGTAATGGAAGATTAATCCATCTAGAGGCCACTTAGAAAATTCCTTTGCATATGACTGAGCAGATCAAAATCAGCAACGAAAATGAGACTTCCTTTAAAAAGCAGAGCTATTGAAATGCATCAAAGGGAATTGCTGGGAGAATGGCTAAGGAACAAATGACACTGTATCTGTTCTGCACTGTTTCATAACTATGCTCTTTTCCTAGGGAGGAGCCAGAAGAGGTGCACTCTTGACAGACAATAGCTTACTTTCTTATTACTATGAAGATAGTAGAACCTTGTACGAAGTTTTCCAGAGAGGGCTGCATGCTTCTGGTAAGCGTTCCATCTGCTAGTTAGTATTTGCCTATCACAGGTAAATAAAACTATTCCAAGCTCTTCTGCCTTGCCTCTTTTCTGTAGTAATAATTAAGGATAGCAAAAGCTTTTCTAGCCTTTTGTGGGGTAAAGTGTGACAAGTGACCATATTCCCCACACATGCACACTTATTTAGAAGCACTCTTAGTTGGCAGCCTGGGCAGGAACAAACATCAGAAGCTTAAGATGGTAGAGTTCAATGAAGAGGCAGAAGACACTAAGCATCAGAGGGAGTTGCAGGGAAACACCTCTGCTCTGCCTCATGATGTGTTTTTTAGCGTAAAATTACTGCCTGTTTACAAACAGGTATGAATTTGTGCACATGTGACTTTGGGGGTCCTGTGCATGGAAATGAGTGATAGCTTGAAAGCTATTTCAATCTTATGAAATGGGAAAATATCCCCAGATCTTGGAACTATTGCCTTTAACGATAAGCCAAGCAGTCCTACAATGTTGGCTTGGGCAGAATGGTTAACTATGGACACAGCATTTCCATGCTCTTTTCATTTAGCTGGATATCTGACTGAAAGTATTTCCTGCTTAGTGTTGAATTGAAGTGTTGTGCAACTTCAGTACTGAGCTTGACAATTGCTTTTCTGAACTCCTCCATTAGGAAATGGCAACTGTTTAGGCTACAGGAAACCCAAGCAACCTTATCAGTGGCTGACATATAAACAGGTGAGTACTGTACACAACAGATGATTTCGTTTGGGATCCTGTCTTGTAACACTGAAGTCTGGGAAAACTATCTTACAGGTTTTGGACAGAGCTCAACACCTGGGATCAGGGCTTCTGCAAAAAGGGTGCAAACCACAACCAGATCAGTTTATTGGCATTTTTGCTCAGAATAGGCCAGAGGTAAGGAACAAATTGAATACTCTTTCCCAGAATATTCTGACACCTTGGGGAGAGGGAAGGGTCTGTATTTAAAGAGTTTGAGACCACTTGAGGAGCAATCACAACTGGCTTTTCTTTCTCAGTGACTTTATTATTGATGAAAGCATATATGATGCCAGACATGTAACACAATGATCTCGAACCCTCACGACTCTTAATCTCATGTACACATGCTCCTAACACAACTCCCACTACTATTATGTGCATGGTCTAGTCAAGCTGTAGGAAATCTGCAGATAATCCTGTCTTGAGCTGCTACCTTTCCTTAGCTGTCCTGTTTTCTCTTTTCAGTGGATCATTTCAGAGTATGCCTGCTACACCTACTCAATGGTTGCTGTTCCACTCTATGACACTCTGGGGCCAGAGGCCATTGTATATATTGTTAAGAAAGGTAAATATTGACTTCCACTATTTCAAAATGACTTCTCTAAGAAGCTTTGTTTTGAGAAGGCTGAAGTTCAAGGGAATTTAATGCAAAAATCAGTAATTTTAACCTTATTGCTCATATACTTTTATAGACACTTAATTTCTGTAAATGAAGCTGCTTTGCAGGGGTATGGTCAATGCCTAGAAGAAGCCAGTGGCTTTTCTATGCCTCCTAGTGCATTGACTGCAAGTTCATTGAAGACCTTCTAGATCCTGTGAATCATCCTGCAATCAAAGTACTCAACTATTTGCTATTTGGGGCTTTGCAATCCTGAACTCCCACATTGCCAAATAACCAGACAATGCAGACAGGCTTGCATGTACATTATGACTAGATGTGTGTCTCTGATTTAAAGTTGTAGGATGTAAAGTGTGGAGGAGGGAAGGCTAAAGATATGCCTAAATCTGTTTAACCTATCTGGTTTAGGGCCTGTTGTTCTACAGAACCAACAACTAGCATGCCACCACAGAGGAAACTGGTGAGGAAGTTTGAGTAAATGTTCCAGCTTCCTTCTTCCAGTCATGAGATATGGCAGGGGAGGAGGGAATATCCACTGCTGTCACAATGACCTGGGATTCAACCCATAAACAGGATTTCCATGCAAAATTGCTTCAACACTTATGCTGGTGAATCTTGCAAACAGGTCTTGCCTTGGGACTACGCAGCTCTTACTTACTAGGCTAATGGGGAACTGGCATGTTCAGGCAAACCCAATTCCTCAACTGGCTTAATGGAAATATGTTTGTAATTGCACAAAACTCTCTTCTACAGGTAGGGAAGCTGAGGCATAAACTCAAAAGTTTTGGTTATCTCTTTCAAGTAGGTCTAAATTTCTTTAGATTTGAGGAAGATTGCTAAACCTAAACAGTCAGTAAGGACAACTTTGGGCTTTTATGATAATATCAAGAGTTTAAATGCCTCTCTTGACTGTGATTGAAGATTTGTCTTCAGTTCCTCAGCGTTTTGTATAGCCAAAATCTCAAGTTTGGTCAATCAATTGGCCACGGTAAGAGGAATGTTCTTAGATCTGAAAGCCAACCACCAAATCCAGATGAACAAACACAAGTGGCTTTAGAAACAACGCTATGTTCTAAATGTATGCTCTGCTGAGCTGTCCCTAGCCTCATGTCTTCTAAACAGACTTCTGAAATGTAATTTCTTTTCTGTAGCTGACATAAGCATAGTGATCTGTGACAAGCCCGAGAAGGCACAGGTCTTGCTTGAGAACTGTGAGCAAGAAAAGACACCATGTCTGAAGACTGTCATTCTCATGGATCTCTTTGATAAAGAGCTCAAGGACAGAGGAGCTAAAGTGGGAGTTGAAATTCTAGCACTGCAGGAGGTTGAGGTAGGTGACTAAAGGCTTCTGCTTGATCTTGCAGAGGAATACCTTGCCAGTTAAACATGTGGATCTCCTTTGGCAACAATGACACTTTGATGTAAGCATTATTCAGTTGTCACACCTGTACCTGAGATGTTGATGAGCAGTCATCTTGAAACTTGATGTATTTAGCAAAATGAACATACTTACAAAGTTCAAACCATTGACTGAAGTTGTGTCTGTGTGTTGTGGATAGTCAGTCTGCATGAAACTGAAGACTTCCTTAGCTTAATTTATGGTGCAGTTGCAATGGAATTTGTCAGGTTTTTTAAGCTGATGGTTGAGTATAATTGAACTGCAAGTGCAAATTACTGGCTGCTTTGACATCCCAATACTGGGCTTAATCTTCCAGATGTGATGCATAAATGCAAAGTCTAAGAGATGTGGCCTACATTAAATGAAATGAAATCTCTCCACTCCAGGCTTCAGAATTCCTTAAGTAGCTCTGACTGCTTTCTACACATTTATATTCATGCTTTCCACAAACCCAGGAGACAACTTTCCCAGGTTGTGAACATTCAGGAATTAAATTCAGGAAGACCAGCAGCTCTCCCTGAGACAGAATATCAAGAGGCAAAGTAAAAACAAGTGTTGCATGTGAATGTAATTACCTATTCATCTACTGTTGCACATGCATTTCTGTTGCAATTAAGCTGCATTTTCTCTCTAACACAGGAGCTTGGAAGAAACAGCATCAGAGAACCAGTGGTAAGTATCTCTGTAGAACAGTTACAAATCTGTAAGTGTAGTCTTTGATAAGAACTCTTGCCATGCTGCTAGTAGAGGAAGCTGGCAGGATTTATTTTGTGCTGCATCTTGTCTTGCTGTTTCTAAACAGAATTCCTAGTTCATCCCACTTTAGGATGTGTATGTAAATGACAATTTAAATATGTTATACAAATAATAAACATAATCCTTACCCTGTTAACTGTGGATTTTCCCTCTAGCCTCCTAAGCCCAAAGATCTTTGCATTGTGTGCTTTACCAGTGGAACCACAGGTAAGAGAATAAATATATATAGTGGTGCTTCCCCACTACAATAATCTCCCTGGGCTGAAAAAATAGCTTTGCAGCATGAAAGGAAGTTATAACAACACAGAAGTAAAACAGTAAATGAGAACAGTGTAACCAACTGCTTCAGTTTTACTTGAGTCATTGTTGCTACAAGTCAAGTATACTAAGACAAAACTTCTTAGAGCTGGGGAGAAGAATAGCGAAATCCATGTCATCTTACGCAGTTAAACAGTCAATCTTCAATATTAAGACTCTGTATTTTTTATAGGGCATGTATTCTGATCCACAGGGGCTAGAGAAATGTCTCGTAGCATTTTCAACTTTACTCCTAATTACTCTGCTGGTTCAACAGACCTTTCCTTTTTATAATAACCCTGGCTGAAAATGCTCAAGATGGGGCATATTTGTGAACTCTTAAGACAAAGCATTCTATGACTAAACTGAATATAAACATAGCTCAAACTGAGTCAAACAAGACACAGGAAACTGACAGCATAAGCAGTCAGAGCCATAGCTGACCTTTGCTTGATTTCTCCAAAGGTAACCCTAAAGGAGCCATGCTGACACATGAAAATGTTGTTTCAAATGCTGCTGCCTTCCTTAGATGCACAGAGGTAGGCTATTGCTAATGGTGATCTCTAGGCTGTGTCACTCAGTCATGAAACTAGCTTTAATCTGGGCATTTCTGCAAACCACTCACTCGCAGCAAGCTCATATTTTCCTAAATGTCCATATATCAATGGGACAATGGTATTGCAAGAAACTTGGTTTAACCTTGAACAAGAACTTCCATACAGAAGTTATTCTAGAATGAGTCAGTCCTAAGTGCCAAGAGTATTAAACTACCCTATTACAAGTCTTGCCAGAACAAAACTATGTTGATCTAGTATGGCAGAGTTTCAGCTGCAAATGCTGAAGAGGTGATGGATGATATGAGTTGCTTCAGTCGTTGAAGTGTCTATTTGAAGGTACTCAAATTAATCCAAACTATACTTGCTTTCTACTTGACTAACTCAAGCAGGTGTAGGAAGT
Source organism: Psilopsiagon aymara (assembly GCA_024733675.1). Classification (NCBI taxonomy): domain Eukaryota; kingdom Metazoa; phylum Chordata; class Aves; order Psittaciformes; family Psittacidae; genus Psilopsiagon; species Psilopsiagon aymara. The sequence continues at coordinate 32,742 of JANRGW010008395.1, forward strand.
GCTAACCTATGTCTGTTTCTTTCCCTTCTAGAACACAGTTGAGTGTACAAGTTCAGATATTGTCATATCCTACCTTCCCTTGGCTCACATGTTTGAGAGAGTTGTACAGGTACGTACCGATGTATGCATCTGAGCTTCTATAAATCAATTAGTGAAAGGTACAATGGCATGTATTTTCTCTAGAGCTATTTACAATCGAACTTTTGTCCCACTGGGCGCTGAAAATCATGCTGCTTTCCATAGACAATAATTATGGCTAATGAAGCTAGGAATTAGCCTTGACTTGTTTGGTCAATTTTCAGACTGTGGTCTACAGTTGTGGAGCGAAAGTGGGCTTCTTCCAAGGGGACATCAAGTTCCTAACAGATGATATGAAAACCTTGAAGCCAACACTATTTCCAGTTGTACCAAGACTGCTCAATAGAATATATGACAAGGTATGTGAGCAATTTTAGCTAAATCATCTTCACATTCATATATCTAAGAAATCATACAAGTTTAAATAAATGTTGAGTGCATCATCACCACTAGTAAATTACTCCTTAGCAGGAAAGAATTCTTTAAAATCCTTTCTGAGGAGACGGAAAGAGCCCTATGACCTGGAGTATAAGAACAGCATATCCAGTCATGCCTGAGCTAAGCCTATTGCTGTTCAAAGATGAGATGTTCATTTACTTTGGAATGCAAATGAAGCAAGTTCAAAGCTAGGAGGATCTCTGTCTGTCAAAGCTATGAGCTGAATATGTCAGCAGTAACACAGATTAGTGTTGTCCCTTGGTTCATATCCCAGACCATGGAAGTAGTGGAGATGGACCCAAGAACATCAATGATATAGTGACTCCTAATAACACAAGAACAGGATGTACAGATGTGAGTGTTAAACCCAAGAGTCAACAATACTTTTTTTTTTTTTTTTGCAGATACAAAGTGGTGCAAAGAGCCCAGTGAAACGCTGCCTGTTAAACTTTGCTGTGATGATGAAGATGGCTGAGATAAAACAGGGCATAATTCGTAATGACAGCATTTGGGATAAGTTAGTCTTCAGAAAAGTTCAGGTAAGGTATTCCAGGTGTAAATACTAGGTGAACCATGTAGAACTGGAAGATCTGATGTCTTCTGTTTCACTTGCAGGAAACCATGGGTGGAAGAGTGCGTATAATGGTAACGGGCGCAGCTCCTATATCTCCCTCTGTCCTGACATTTCTTAGAGCAGCATTAGGTTGTCAGGTAAGATGAGTTTTTGATTATATTTGATTATACCTGAATAAGTGACCAGCAATACAGCTGTGGTCCAGCCCAGCTTGTTCAGGGGAGATTGCTGTCAGTCTTCAGTATTTACAGGCTGCTTGATAAGCTCAATGAGCTTCCAGTGCAGTACATTTGAGAACACAGTTGTCCTGTTCAGAGAATTAGGTGACCAAAGCAAGGTTTGGGTAGGTAAACTTGAGTATTTGATTGCACCAATAAGACCAAGAAGTCTTAGCTTCCTTCCTAAGAAGACTTGAACATGGGCATACTTGAAACAAGCTCTTTCACACCAATGGTTTGATGTTCATCCTTTCTTGCACAGATCTTTGAAGCTTATGGTCAGACTGAATGTTCAGCTGGATGCACTTTCTCAATGCCTGGGGACTGGACAACAGGTATGGCAGCTGAGACTTGGAAACCCTCCCACAGCTGTCAGCAAGAAGTGGAACTCAAGCTTAAGTGCTCTACTGCTTTTTGTTCAATGAAGGTTAAATCCTGGGTACTTATCCTTAGAGTGATTCTTGGTAGTAACAGTTACCTGTATGCTTAACAGATAAAAAAAATCTTGACTCAAGTAGCTGAGCCCTTGAGTGAGGACTCAAGTACATGAGGATCTCTCATGTCATGCACTAAGTGACATAGGTCAGCTTAGACCCTTTCCCAGTATACAGGAAAAGATTGTACAGAGTTGGAAAAACTGGACAAGGACTTCCCAAATAGCTCTAAGAAACTAGCATTAGCTCCTAAGTAACTTGTTTTACTCCAGGAATAATGACTAAAATATCAGACATGATACTTGACTATTTTCCTGAAGGACTACCTGACATTGAAGATTTGGCTTTCTTATTAGCAAGGATGTTTTTAATATTGAGTATTCTAAATTCAAGCTCTAGTTATTATCTTTGTTAACACGACTGCATAAAGAGCATAATGAGGATGAAATGCAAGTGAATACCAGGGTCTGTGAGAGAATCCAGTGGAGGCAAGCGTTGGTGTAGCTAATTACACCAATAAATGGTTATAATTGTTAAATTGATACTTAGCTGCTATTTATCCTGCATTAACTGCATGAAAATGGCATTACAATAACTTTCTTGGGTGTTTAGTGTCAGAATTCTTTAAGCAGTACTAGCTCTGCTAAAGCAGTGAATAAAGTGCCATTAAGTATCTACCACTGCTGAGGCCCTTCATATGTAAGGGGCATCTGAGTGCTCCCATATTACTTAAATATCTAGTCTTTGTAGCTTTAGGCCAAATAGGGCCAACTGCTAGCAGAATCCCCAAAATATAACTGTCTTTTGGCTTGTTTGGGTTTTTTTGGGGGTTGCTTTTTTAGGCCATGTTGGACCCCCTCTGGCGTGTAATATCATAAAACTAGATGATGTGGAAGAAATGAACTACTTCTCTTCTAACAATGAAGGCGAGGTAGGTGCTGTCTCCTGTGTGCATCAGGAAATGCTAGAATGTAAGGTATTGTTGGCTGACAATGTTCTGTGCTTGCTATAGGTCTGCATTAAAGGACCAAATGTCTTCAAGGGTTATCTGCAGGACCCTGAGAAGACAGCAGAAGCAATTGATAAAGATGGATGGCTTCACACTGGAGACATAGGGAAGTGGATGCCAGTGAGTAATTGTCTAATACTAACCATTCCTTCGATATGAATTCCTGGCTAGTTCACAGTAATCTGAAAAGCTGGAGAAATGAATTCTAAGATAAAAGCCTTACACAGTATTTTATGATCATTCCCAAAGTAACTCCAGCAAAGCTCCAATGACCAATTAGGTTACAAGTTCTCAAATAACACTTGCTAGGCCAGTAATTAAGACTGTCACTTGCTCAGTTAAGAACAACAAGGTACCTTGGTTTCTCTCAGACAAGAATGAAGGAGCTGTCTAATCACGTTCTGAGCTAATTAGGCCAAGAAGTTAGACCAAGTGCTCCTTCTCTCTATAGAGAAACCAGATCCAGACTAGCATGTGCCTTTTGTGCAACAAACCCTAACCTGTTACCTTCTTATAAAAGCAAGACAAAGACTTAAAACTAATGTCTTTCTCTAACTTCTAGAATGGAACACTGAAGATCATAGATAGGAAGAAGAATATATTTAAACTTGCACAAGGAGAATACATTGCTCCAGAGAAGATAGAAAATGTCTATGTCAGAAGTGCTGCTGTAGCCCAGGTCTTTGTACATGGAGAAAGCTTAAGGGTAAGTGATGTTAGGAGTGAGGATCCTGCAAGATTCCTCCCTCAATGAATTCTGGAAGATCAGGTACAAAGGTATGAGCATATGAGAGAGTCCTTGAACAAGATCTGTTTCCCAGAGTGCCATGTTTATAGGACTATCTGTTCAGACCTATAGTCTTCCCAGTCGATACCAGAGAAAAGGAGAGCTTGGCATCAAGCCCTGGGTAAAGGCTAATTACATACTTGTGTGCGATCAGTATGTCAGGTCAGCTCTGGAGAATTTAGAATCATACAATAATTTGAGTTGGAAGGGACCTTTGAAAGTCATCTAGTCCAATCCCCCCTGCAGTGAGCAAGGATACCTCCAATTAGACCAGGCTGCTCAGAGCCCTCTGCAGCCTGACCTTGAATGCTTCCAGGGATGGTGCACCTACTCTGGGCAACCTGTTTCAGTGTTTCATCACCCTCACAACAAAGAATTTCTTCCTTATATTTAGTCTAAATCTCCCCTCTTTTAGTTGCACAGGTGTATGTACAAAGCATTACCTTTTCCTGTTGCAACAGACCCTACTACAAAGTTTGTCCCCATCTTACTTATAAGACCCCTTTAAGTATTGAAATGCTGCAATAATTCACCCTGGAGACATTTCTTCTCCAGGCTGAATGACCCCAATTATCTCAGCCTTTCTTCATAAGAGTGTTTCTCCACTCCTTTTCCACACAAGTCGCATATGCTAGCAGAGGCCATTCTTCAATCTGTAAACCAGCCAAAAGCAATTGCTGGAGCATTCAGCACACACAAAAAAAACTGCATTAGTACATTTGCTGCTGTCTGATAAGTGACTTAAAGTCTGTGTAGCTACCTTCTGAACTCCTGGAACAGATGAGGCTGTAGATGTGGCTTGTTATGGAGACACTGTCTACAGTCAAGTATACGTAATTTCAGATGCCTTTTCCTGGTCTCAACATGACTGCTTCCACTTTTTTGCAGTCTTTTCTAATAGGTATAGTGGTTCCTGATCCTGAGACACTTCCAGAATTTGCAGGAAAACTAGGAGTAAAAGGTTCCTATGAAGATCTCTGCAAAAATCCAGTGAGTAGCTTAATGCTTTTAGTGGCTTGTAGATAGAACTTAATTCTGAAGTAGTCTTGCATTGCTTTGACTCCATTCTACCTTCCTTTCTTGTAAATGCAAGCAGACTTACACTAAAAACTGAAACCAAGTATAGGCGTCTCTTAATGTTTCAAGGCTATCGCTGCTGTGTTTCTAATAAGAAGATATGAACTCGCAGTGGCCTTAACATGATAAATCATGAGTGTTGAAACACATACGTGTATTCTTGCCAACCTCAGTTTTCACCACTGGGCAATTGGTATAGTCTTGAATTGCAATTACAAAGTGGCAGCTTTGCCCACTCTGTTCATGCTCTTTTTCTTCTAGACGGTGAAGAAAGCTATCTTAGAAGATATGGTCAGACTGGGGAAAGAGGCTGGCCTTAAATCCTTTGAACAAGTGAGTACTTCTACATCCTGCTTGTCACAAGCACTTGTGCTGGGCTGGAAGTCATTCCTGATACTGGCTGTGTCAGGGTAGGACCTAAGACTGCTGCCCCAGACAACTGATCAAAGTAGGCAGTGAAACTGACTTCTGGCCAAATAACAGGTAGCTGTATGGGGCAACAGTAGTAATTGCCAGGAGAAGGAGTGGAGATTCACCATGGGCTGCAGGAGCTGTACTGCAGTTCCAGCGTATCCTCTTGCTGTCTCAGCTGAAAAGAGTTTGACTTCATTAAAAAAAACCCACCCCAGTTTAGTTACTGAGAACTGCTGAAACTGAGTTGTTGCACTGAGTTCAAGGAAGGTGACAAGAGCTGTTTATCCTCTGAGAAACTGTGTAAGTGCAGTTGATAAAATATTTTCTTTTAATAGGTTAAAGACCTGTACATCCACACAGAGATGTTCTCTGTAGAAAACGGACTCTTGACACCAACACTGAAGGCAAAGCGAGCAGAGCTGGTTAAACTGTTCCAGAAGCAGATTGAAGCCCTCTATACAAGTGCAAAGGAGTAAGTGGCTGGTTTAAGCTAAACTGCATGGAGTATCCATACAAATCTGTGACACTACATCACCTATGCAGGACGCAGGCATGAGTGGAGGGGAGCAAGGAGAACTTCAATGTACTTTTTTCTGGTATCCTGGGAAAAATGACTTTCAGAAGAAGACGGCTGTAATATAACTGACAACTGGCACTGTTCACATGGTGCAGGACTGAGCATCAGCTGTCTAAGCAAAGCCAGAACTTTGATCTTCCTTGGACTGTGACTGAAATGCAGAAACACTCGAGACCCTCAGCCTTTAAATGGCAGCTGTGCGCACTTCTCACTGTCAAAAGCATATCTTTGTTTTCCTGCTCCAGCTATAAACTCCATTGTGACCTCCTGTGGATTGATCTGCAATCAGATTGAACTTTTTCATGAAGTTACATTTTTTGGGGGGGGGGGGTTGGTTCAAAAACCAAGTGCAGGAAAATACCACTTCAATTTTCACTTGGGATGCTAGTCTACTTGGGATACCTGTCTCAACTTGAGGTGTCACAATTTCAATCAGAACTTTATATCTGTTCAGCAAATACAGAAGTGAATTTCCTGTTCCTAGCCCTGGACCACACAGTACAGGTTGTTTTTAATGAATAGTTGGGCACCAACCGGTTTACAAAGTACATGTGTCTAAGGCGGGCATAGTTTAGTATAGGAGGCACTGGATCAGTTTTTTGCACATGTTCTCAAATGCAGTGGCAGTTAAAAAGCCTCTACACTTATAAGTTTGAGTCTGGTAAGTGGAAAACTTTTAGCTGTCATTCCTAAGGATATAGGACGCAATAAATTGTAACTGCACAATTAAACCAAATCCCCTGTGCGTGACTTGTTTCTCTGCTGCAACCAGACTGTCAGTTGTAAGGTTTACTGCTGCCTGGTTATGTATAGCTGCAGCTCATTGCAACTGCTGCAGAAGCTAACTTGTTTCCTCTGCTGTCACTGCTCAAGCCATGAGGCAATAAGACTGTGCCAGCCCAGATGTTACTCCTCTAGTCAACTTTCCTTTTCTTGTAATGTAAGGCATAATGTGTCTAAGTCCTCAACAAATTTGTTCTTCCAGCTTAGCATATCACATGAACTAAAGCATAAGATATCATTTCCTAGGGCTAAAGCTACTTCTTTAGAAACCTTTTCAGGCAGGATGCATACTGTCCCTATCTTTAGGAAGGTGTCTTCAATCAGTGTATGCTGTCTCTGCTGTCCCTGTAAATAGTCTGCTGTATCAAAGGCAACACAGTGCTAACAAAGATGTTACGTAGAGGGGCAGTACTTGTAGCTTTCTTATGCCAGTTCCCCTTGTTTGTGCCAGGTTCCCACAGCTAGTGGCTGTTCCACACTGTATCTAGTGCTTAGGTCAGATACCCCAAAATAAAAACAACCGACAGATGTATTGGTCGGAAAAGCTCTGAAACATCTATAGCTTTGACTAGTAGAAACAACTGGTCCAGTTCTGCTTCTAGTCTGGGCTAAAGACTTCAGCTTTTTCAGGTAACTTTTGTGTCACTTAGTGTGCTTGTCATAACCTGAGGCTATAAAGGTGCCTAAGAGTCTGAAAGTGCATGTCAATGTTGCTTATCTCCCTGGCGGTTCCTTAAAGCAATGGACTTGAAAGTTACTGCTGGCTTGATCTTTCCCCCCCTTGTGAGACTGAGGAGTGAAAAAAGAACCAGAAAGAATAAAAAAACGATGCTGAGACTGGGTTTAGGTTCTGGTAAGCTATTTGTTTTGGGGACACTAAACATGAGGCAACTGAGCTCTGTATAAACTCGACGCTGAAGCCTATGATGCCACCTACTGCAGTGATAGGGAAGTACATTGTTTTGGTGCATCAACAAGTGAAACTTCTCTACAGCGATCTGTTTGCTTGTTGAAAACCAGCACTCTGGTGGGCCCTCCAACTAGCATTGTTCAGATATCAAGCACAATGCTTTGTTCAGCTTAAAGTGATGGAGTAGAGAATGCCTACTTCTCCATGCCATGTCTCAGAAAGTAGCAACTTTGTACAGGTCACTTCCTAATATAGCAGAGATGGTTTCCCTTTCAGAAAAGGAAACTTCAGCCTGTGAACTTGGTTTGCTCTTAATGACATTTACTTGTCTTTTCAGTGCTTTAGATTTTTTCATGTCTGTGGCATCTGCTAGTAGCTGTTACAATGACAGAATTGAATGAGTAATGGAACTGTCTGAACAGTAATTCATACCTAGCAATTTAAGAGTAAATTGGTCTGAAACAGATCTCTTGGGTGCCACTTCTGCCACATGAACTACTTACACTGCATGTGAAAACAGGAGCACTTGAGCCACGCTTGCATTGAAACAGTACAACAGTTACTTACGGCTATTGTTGAAACACTAGAGAATGCTACGGCAGGCTTGAAGCACTGTTATACCCAGTGATCAAACGTTTGAGGTAAGGATGACTACAGGTATCATGGAGCTTAATTCTCTGCAACATTTTTATCCATTATACAGTCCGGTGCTAAAAACTAACATCCAATCTTCTCTACTTGCTTTAAAAAGCTCTCCCCTAGCAGCTGTCCATTATGAACTGATCGATTTGGTATATAGTACAGAAGTGTATATAAGCTGAATAACTAGATACCATGACTAATACATGCTTCACATGATGCATAATATGAATATTGTTAATATATTACTTAACAAATTGGAAACAACTTGTAGGTACTGCCATCAGGAATTAGATTGCCTGATTTCAGCTCTCCAAATAGTGTAAGAATTGTATACCAAAGACAATTTTTAAAGTGTATTTTATTTCCATCTCTGTGGAAAAAAAACCTGTGCTTACAACTTAATAACTACTGGTTAGTGTTGTCTGTTCCCAACAACAGGAAAGAAAAGTATTCAGAGGAAAATCCTGACTCTTGATTCATAATTTGGTTTTGATGAGGTTCTTCTTTCAATCAAAGCTAACATGGCAGCTCTAGAATCATTTTCTAATGGCATAGCTGGGCAACTCAATTGTAAAAACTAAATAATCTGCGTATCACTGGCTTCCTAGCATGGGAAGTTCTCTTTTCTCCATCTGCTTACCACTTAGCATTTGAAAAACTAACTAGATGGGAAATGTGTAAACTCCAACACTAGCTTGTATGTGCTTAGCTCTTAAGAGATCTGGATTAATATCAGAAGTCTCTCGGAGGAGGAGAGAGCTCCTCACTGATTTCTTGTACTGTTGGTAGTCACCTCAATGTTACCAGCTGTGAGAATACCAAGGTTAGTCTTTTGCACAGCCAGTTGTACAGGGTAACCAGGCTCTTCCTCATGAAGAACTGAGACATCTGGCATTCCACAATGGAGTCTCTTGGAATTGGAGGGCAACAGAAACCCGTTACCTGTGCTACAGAAGAGATGGGACTCAAGTTATGGCTACAACAGGATCAAACCATGTTCTTCAACCACTAAAACACATCCACTCCCTATAAACAGACCACAGCTTGAATAAATGCCCCTCCTAGTAGCTAACAATCAACTGTGGTCATTAGCGCTGTTACTCTGCTCCCATTACACTGCTAATTGCTGCCTGCTAAAATAGACACCAGCTATAGGAAAATTTCAAAGCCAAGAGGTCCTTAGCTGTCAGCTTCTTCAGCTAGGAGACAAGCTTATTTTTGTAATCTTCGGTTCTTGACTTCAGACACTGAATAGAAACTACTGCAGCTGAGACTAAGAGTATTCCATGCAGTTTGGAAGATTTCGTATTAATTTCTGCTCATATTCCGTGTAGCTACATCCTGCTGAGTTACAGCCTTTCAGCTATTACTAGCTAGCAGGGAAACTAGGAGTATGATACACTCCTATACCTGTAATGGTATACTACTACTACTAAAAATGTGCTTTGATTTCAAGAGGAACAAAGCACCTTCTTGCAAGCTACTGAAACTGATCACTAACATTGCCACAGCTCAGAAATAACCTAGGATTATGGCTCACAATTGACATTAACGCACAGCAGGTCAGGCATAACAAAAGCCTGTCTGTGCTGGAGATAAAAAGCCTGAGAGTAGGCGCATGCAGGACTAATGCTGGCTTCTCTGTATGTAGTTATTTCTCTGTACACTTCATATGCATTAAGAAACACTCACCTGAGAAAACTCATGCAGGGGATTGGTTTAGAACACTGAACTGCAAATACTACCAACATGCAACATGCAACTGCACTATTAGAGAACAAAAGCACCTGTTGCATTTAGAATACATTCAGAAAGCCCTCAGCTGGTACAGCTTACATCATTTTAAGGTCTTCCTTCTAATGATTCATACCAGATGCTAAATAAGAATGCTTTAGGGTGTTAATCACTTAGTAGCAACTAGGCTTAGAAAAATTCTTATTCCTGGCTCTATTGCTTCCTTTCACTCCAAGATGGATCAAGACCTCTAATCTCTTGCATATGCACTTGTATTTCAGAGGGAGCAGATACAGCTGGCTATACTTTTTGGCCATTAAAAGCACAGAATATTCTTACAGCAAGAGCTGCAGTCATTCTAATGTTGAAAAACAACTTATAACTCTGAAGGCTACCTCCCAGTAGTTTCATGTTCCCATGCCGATAAACAAGTTCTTGGTAGCTCTAAGAATAATTAAAGCCACAAGTGAATATGAACATATCATTTATTTGAGGTGGACAATTCACATCATTAAAAGTCACAGGTAACAAATTTCATCTTGAATTTGAATCAGATGTTTATTTTATAGCTTTCAGGGACAGCTTCAGAGAAATTAAAATAAAAAAGATATGCAGCACGCATCACAATCAGATGCGGTTGAGAAAAACATCTAAATCATGAACCCTCAGAATGCAACTGATACAGCAAAAAGAAAAAAAACCCTGACTCAGGCTGAAGAAGATGCATCTTGAAGGCAATCCACTGAATGGCTTCTTCAATTATTTATTGTTAAAAAAGTCTCAAACCATGGCACAGGCATATCCAACCCTTTCAGCTGCGAGGAAAAGAAAACCTTGTCCTAACAAAATCATTGCATAAGTCTGAAGTCATACGCAGAAAATTTCAAGTAAAGAATTGTGGTCTGAAGTAAAAATTCCATTTCTTATTTAACAAAATGAGAGGGCTATCTGTTTTTCTTCTCTCCATCCACTGGTTGATCCGTTTCTGAGTCATATTGGCATTTTTCCACACATTTCCTAGGGAACCAGCCTCGTTCTCTTATTGCACCTTAAGACATGAAAAGTTGCATTAACTTTGAACAAAACATGGCCCACTATAGATGAAAAACACAGGATTGGAAGAGATATCAAAAGGTTACACCCAGGTGATTTTATTCTCCGAGGTTATCTAATGATTCCCAACATCACCACCTGGGGATGCATCAATTCTATTCCACTGCCTAAAATGTTTTCAGAGTGCTTTACCTTCCTTAAGAAAAATCTTTCCTAATACCCTATCTGAATCTTTCTGACTACAATTCAAGTTCACAGCTCCTCTTTCTACACACCAGAGACACAGCTAACAGCTAGCAACCTTCTCCACAACAGAGTTTCACACAGCTGATGACTACTTGTACATATCCTGGGCTTTCTTCTACCTCTTTTTTCTCTCCTGGCAAGCCATCCCAATTCTTCCAGCCTTCCCTTATAGGTCACGTTTTCTATGACTCTGATTATTCTCATTGTTTTCCTCCTGACCCTTTACAGCTGACCTTCCCCTTTCTTGAGATGCAGTATCTCCTTTTACTTGTGGCAGCATTTCAACTGAGTCTCTACCAGCGTTGAGTAGGATGAGAAGGATTAGGTCATGCATCTCAGAAGCTATATGCTTTTTTCTTTCTTGGAAGTGTTGACTCATCTTAAGGTTATGCTCAGAAGACTTCATCTTAAGGTCTTTTGCTCAAAAGAACTCATACTTAATGACCAATTTTTCCATCTTGTTACTCTGGCTTTATTATAGCCTTTTGCTACGCAGTCCTAACAAATCTTATTCTATTTTTGAAGCCTAGTTCTCCAAAACGCTAGTGTTATTTTGAATTCTAATCTAGCCTCAGTATACACGCATTTCCCTACCCATTTCATCTGATTAAAAAACAAAATTAGTCTATGTACCACAGATATCTCCTGCTAATAACCAACACAAAACAATTACCATGCTCATTTCTCTGACTCATTTAAGGTTTGATGTTTGACAGAGTTCACTGGAGTGAGCTGCTAAGCCCAGGAGATAAGCAGGGCTTATAGAGTAGGCTTTAAACTAGGTTTGAGGGGAAAAGGGATAACACTAGGCTCACTAGAAATGAGCCACAGTGTAGAATGCCACTGTTGGAGTCCAGATCCACAGAGCAACTTAAATGCGTTTATGCCAGTGACCACAGCATGGGCAACAAATAGGAGATGGAAGCCATTGTGCAGCAGGGAAATCATGACATAACTGCCACTACAGAAATGTGGTCAAATGATCTGCATGACTGGAGTACTGCAATGGATGGCTACAGGCTCTGCAGAAGGCACAGGCAAGGTCTATTGATGTGTTTAAGAAAATCTCCAACTTAAATACCTAAAAAAGAAATCATCATTAGCCTCATTAGAAGTCTAACTTTTTCTTCAATATGAAGAAGTGTCCTGCTTCCCACTCAACCTTCAATAAACTTCAAGTCTGACAAGTCTACTAGATGCAAAAAATGTGGATGTGGTTTTAGAGGGGAGAGAAGCTAATGCCAGTAAGATCAGTCATTACATCTGTTGAGAACTGAACATATAATACTGTCCACATTTCTAGACAACTATAAAAGTGATTTGTAATTTTCAACAGAAAAAGTGAAAATAACTGCTTCATAATACCATCAGCAGCTGAGTCGAGAATCTTCTCACCATACATCCAGTGGCTGGGGAAGAAAGCGTAACAGGTAATTAGATGCCAGAACTCATCTCAGTATTTCTTTTAACCAAAAATTAAGGTGTGGAGTCACTAACTTTAAGCCTCTTGTGGCTAAAATCAGATCCCCTTTACTCAGTGCAATTCTAGGTTCTTCAGAACACGGTGTTGTGAATAACGTTTTAACACCTTTAGTCACAGGGCAGCAGACACCACTGTAATCTTCTATTGCTCGATACCGCACCTACAAATTTGAACACAACATGGCAATCTATTATTATGAGTTATGGCCTTGCTGACAGTTTCATACCAAGATAATCAACTCAAGTATACTATTAGAGTTGAGCATAATGAGAATGCCTGTCAAAGGGTCTGTAAATTTTTTATTAACTGCTTAATAATGAGCACTGTCATCTTTATTATCATGTTTATTACCACCTAAGGAGCAAATGCAAAGAAAGCTAAATGCTAAGTTTGATTAAGCAGAGGTTGCAGCATATTGTTTGTGTGGAAACACAAAGCCTTTATTTATTGCTAAGTTTAAAATAAAGAAATTGTTTCAGCAATTACTTACATTTATTTAAACTGATATTTCAAAGTCATTTCAGACCAAACTTCACAAATACTTACGCTTCTTACTCGCTTGTCTGCTTTCTGTTTCAGCTGCTCTATCTGTAAATGATTACAAATAGAAATTTAGGCAGTGTTTATTATAAGAGGACTTGTGCATTTAACACAAAATGAAGTCAGGTATTGAAACCATTCAACAAACACAGAAAGTATCATTATAATTTAAAAGCACTCACAAGAAGCATAACTATTTTAGTCTATCAGAAATGGGAGAACATTTGACAGAAGTCCTGTTTCATAACTGTATGTACTACTAGTCTGTCTGTTCTGGTTATTTAAAATACTGGTATATTACTGCAAAAGGAAAGCAGCCAATTGGATACTGGGGAGGATTAACTTGAGATATCATTGAAGATCAATTACCGTCAAACTGTATTGATGACAGCCATCTCTTACTGGCCAATCCAGGCCATCTCCCTCAGGAATCCCAGACCATGTAAACACTTGCTTGAAGTTCTTCCATTTACTTCCCATGTCATAGGGAAAAATAAAGGTCTCACCCGTTTGGTAGTACTGGATTCTGTCTTTGGCCTGGAAAATAATTAAGAAATACAGTATATAAAAACATACCCTACAAACTGCAAGCAAGCAGTAAACATTAAGAAGGCTGGATCATAAGTTCTGTATGGGTCGTGAGACCTAAAGGCAAACATTCTGGATCAAGACAGCAAGAGCACTATATTCCTGATATACTAACCCAAGCATTCAAAACTACATACAACAACCATCATTTTGAAGTATGCCTGGTTTGGGCTAACTTCTTAACAGAATTAACTGGCTATACTTACTAATCCACTCCAAGCTCTGGTTTTATTTTATGGGTTTTTTTAAGGACTGAAGCCTGACCATTTCTCAGTTTCATACAAAGGCATCCACTGCTCAGGATTCTTTGATTAATCAATGTGAGAGTAATTCAATATCGGTAGTGCCTATTTCACCTCTAAGAATTGTGTACACAGGAATGTTCTGAATCTCCCACAGCCTGCAGCCATGAACTTTTCATTCTCTCAGTAACAATGACATCTAGTGGAGCAGCCACTGAAGAGTTTGTCCTCTTTGTTGCAAAAATGTAATTTTTATTAAACACTCATGTATTACAGTCTGTGTTCAGTTTTCAGAAGGGACACATTAGCAGCCTGTATTTTACAATAAAAATATCAAGATATGACTCCAAATTCTACTACATAGTTGCAACAGGGTTTTCTTTCATTTATATTCCATTGTACTATTATTCAAAGGTCTAACAGGACTAGGATCCAGCGAGGCTAGATTCTGTGCAAAGAGAAAGCTTTACAATACTTAGGGACTTACAGTTAAAATCCTCATGCTAGTTTTGACACAGAATAAAAGAACGATAAGGTAATAATGAAATGTTTGTGGTCTTATACAAAATAACCTGATAGCACTGAACTAGTTTCTAAACACTGAGTCAGTTTTGCTTCATCTAAAGATAGCTTCTGTTCAGCTCTATTTCTTCTGAAAAATCTTGAGAAAAATCTCTATAAAGATTTGGAAATCAAAGAGAAATTTAGAGAAGAAAAGACTAGATATTATTATTTTCCAGTACCTCTTTGAAATGAAGGCAAATCATTTCAAGTTTAATCAGAGAAGTAGGAAATGAGAAAAATCATGAGCCTAAACATGCCACCTAGAATGGGGAGGTGGACAATTAAAGACAGACATAGTGAGAAGCAAAGAGAACTCTAGTTTCTGCTAAACTACTTATTCCAAGTACATAAGCAAAGTCTCTTGAAAGCAAATATTTTATTATGTTCACATCAATTCCCCCAAACAAAAAAGAAAAATCTATGCAGTTAATGATTCATCATCTATTTCAACTAATTTTAGAGACAGTGAAGGAAAAGGTGGTAGCAGGTATTAAGTCAGTGGTGAACTGAAATGACACCTTTGGTTTAAATCCAGAGAGGTGAAACAATAAATTGATAACTATAGAGAACAGACTTTGTAACAATATAATGCAAAAATACTGTAATAAAAGCTTACCTTTTCTTCAATCCAGGACTCGATTGAAGTTTTATTTGTCAAAATTACTTTCATCTAAAATAAAAGTGTTAGGCAAAATTAGCATTGATTTTCTCCAGGAATACATCAGCTGATCAAAGAAAACTTCATCTAACAAACTGAGTTTGCTTTAAAGAACAAAGCATTTTGTAGGCTGAAAAACACTCAAAATTAAGATTCAGCATAAACATATGCTAACGCAATCCTCTAGAACTATACACTTAGACAGTATCACATAGTATTTCTGTTTAGGCTTAAAATGCATACTTTAATTTCCTTCCAACGATCTCAGACTTTTGAAGTAACAGATCAGGCAGGTTTATATCTATCCTCAGGGACAGGGGCATGTACTCCTGAAATACCAAGTATTTTGCCTTTTCCAGAGAGTTTATAAAGGCCATCTCCTATTTTCTCAGTGTTAGATTCTCACCTCTAAGTTCTCCCACAAAAAACGATTGTGGTACAACAGAGGAACTGAGATAAAGCAACATAAACTCCTGAGAAACTTACACAGCAACACAAGCTATAAACAGCTGCTCCCACCTCAATCCCAAATTCTGTTTCTGCTAAACAAGCAGGCACAACTTACAGCTTTGAACTTCTTTGTAACAGAAACCATAAACTTACCTGGATAATAAACAGCATACCAACAGCAATAGTTGTTCCTAATGCCAGTCCTAAGGCAAATAAAGATGCAGCAAATGCAGACAGTCCAAAGGGAATAATGGGTCGAGGGTCTCTTTTGGCTGCACTCATGTCAATCTTTACAGAACTCCACCCAAAAGATATCTGCAAAGGAGAAGTATCATTCAGCTTTAGAACATTCTGACTGCTGAAACAAAACTTGTTGACAATAAAAAATATGGCTCTTAAGTGTCCAACTTCAGACATTTCATAATGCAAATGAAGTAATTAAAAAAAAATTCAAAAGACTTTTCTTCTTCAGAAATACATTCTTTGCGAGATGGAGGACTTCTCCAGATGGAAAACAAACCAAAACACCCATCTCGCAAGCTCCACAAGTTAGGTCCAAAATCAGCCAAAAAAAAACCCCTATCTGGACTTTGGCACATTAACAAAAACACATTCACTGGTTTTGGATACAATATAGTAACATAACGCAGCACTCACTTTCAATAGAAACTCTACAAGTTTTCCTCTAAAAGCTTCTGGAGATAACAGTTCCCCAGCATTACTGCTCTGCAAATATAGCACACAGCCTTCACCTGTTACACTCAGTAGATTCGTTCAAGCTCTTCATTGCAACCACAAAGGCTGAAATCAAAGCTTATAATCTTAACCATGGATCTGAGATAAGGGAAGTATTCCAGAACAAGCTTTATTTACTGTTGCTGCAGTTAATTTTTTTCCATTTGAAAACAAATGCAACATAATTTGAGTCCCCCCTTGAAAAACTGAATACAATTCTAAAAGAAGCAGCAAGCAAAAATAAACAGCAGTTAACTTGTCTGCTGGAAATAAATAGTAGTTAGGTTTCTATGCCAGCCAAAACACAGCCTGTCTCTCTCCATATAAAGTGCTACTCAGAAACTGTATTCAGTTTCTAGAAAACTCCCAGTGTCTAAGACAAACAAATTCTCACAGGTGGAGAGCAGAACTTAAGAGTGTATACTAAAAGATTAAGAAGGAATTCTACATGCTGCTTCTCAGGAAACCAAACTGTCTCATACTTCCAGAAATAATTATCCGTCTGACTTAAGTAATATTTTAAATATTTAATTATGTTTTCTTACTCTGTTGTAAAGCTGAGTGTACATAGTCATAACAAATATGAAAGAAGCATGAATGCATCCAAGTGGAGCTAAGAGGAGAAACAGAGTGAAAGATGCGTGATTCTGGTACCCACAACAGTTGTTGATCCAAGGACAGTGGTGATCCATCTTCATGACACATCTGTGAATAATAAATATTGATTAATATAGAGGACATTTATGATGTGTTTCAAAAAGCTCATAGATAAAGACAGCTAATCTTCTACTACTCAACCTTCATTCATTCATTTAAACCCACCAATTTCTGACAGATTAATACAATAACTTCTTTTTTTGTTGCTATTCAGAATGGTATTTCATGTTGTAAAGTGAAAGAAAGCAAAACAAGAAGTGCCTCCCAGATTGTACCATCCTTAATGATCCCTCCTCCTCTTTACTCAAATTTGGTAGCTGCATCATATTCCAGAGTCAGGAGACAGAGGCCTAGAATGGGTCATGTAAGAACTGTCAACACAATAATTAAGCACTACTACTATTGCTATTTCTTTAAAATAAGCACCCAGGAAAATAAATGAAATACCAAATCCCCTGTGAACTACTTGAAGAAAGAATATGAAGATTCACAAGCAGAACTGAATTTCTTTTCAGTAGACCCTCTGAAAGCTTTATTAACTGTTATGTATTGACCTTACACCACTGCAAGACCTTTTCAAAATCCTTCTAACAAGAGTAAATACATTACAGACAGGCTTGCATTCAATATAAAGCTGGTTAATTTATGTAGCTTACGGGTGCAAAAAACCCACCTGATAATCCACATCCCAAATTGCATTGATTTTACTTAATGGGTATAAAAGTCAGTAATTCTAATGTTGCAATTAATCCGCAGCAAATCTAACTGATAAACAAAGGAATCAACTGCACAAATATCCCACTTCCCTGAAAATAAATTTAATTGTTTTAGAGCTACTGGCCTCATTATCTTTTAAGCTAGTCTGTTCCCAGTAGGAAGTTCAGTTTCTCCCTTTTAAGAATTAGTTACTCTGTTAGCTCAACTGTCACTGTACAATTTCTTGAACATGCAATCATAACTATGAGCACAAGTGTTTCTGACGAAGTTCCCTGGTCTCACCCCATTCAGGGCCACAAGAAGTTAACGTCCATTCATACACTGAAACTTGCCATAGCACAGAAGACTTGCAGCAATGGTTTAAGTTACCTACTTTGTTGCAACAAGCTAGAAATAGGTGTGGAATGAGTTACTTTAGCCACAGTTGAGGGGGGGGGGGGGAGAATTGCTGCAGTGACTTCTGTTTTATTTGACAAAAGAAATAACTTAAGGACCTGCTTTTGCAAAGACAATCATCAGGATCTGCTGCCATTTTCTATGCAGTCCTCAGTGTAAAACACTGTCACTCCAGGAAAAGAGTCTAATTTTAAATCTTGGGATGACACAGCCAAATTATAGCACTGCTCTACAGTTTCAGTCTCTGCTTCCCAAAAGCACACTAACTGCACATCCTTGTGTTTACAGAAATAACAAAAGAACACGCGTGTTGTAATATCCCTTTACCACGTTCTCTAATACTCCTTCAGAGGAGGATCTGCCCAGTAAGCACAGGATAAATGCAACAACAGCTTAGAAAGTAGACAGCTGAAATGTAGCTTGCTTTTTTCAAGCTGCACTAAATTCCAGTGCAGCTATTTATAATAAAAGCATCCTTCACTAAAACAACACTTTAGCAAAGACTAAAGAACAGTCCAAAATTTCCACTCAAATAAATCTTTGACTCCCACTGGGAAAGATGATACAATATGCTTTTCTACTCCCTGAGCAGGTGAATGTTTAGACTCGTAACTTACAAAGGACTGAAAGATTTTTAGGTATTTACACTGGGTCACTTTCCTGAAACAGTACTGCAATGTTTTGTTAACACTGCTGAGAAGTTCTTAAGAGGAAATGATTTCAAGCTAAAAGAAAATGTTAAAGACACATTTATTCATTAAATTAAAACACAGTAAAACCACACAGAAATCATACAACTACAGGAGTAGCGTTCATACAGAAGTCTTTTTAAAGAGCACAAGACAAGACCTGGAAGAAAAAATTACATTAATAGCTCATCATTAGATTTGAAGCTGCTTTCATATGGACTTAAAACAATTTTAAATAAAGACAGTACCTGTTACACTTTCGACAGTGGTGTGAACGTGGTGCCTTATAAGACTGACACACTTTACAGTATTGGAGATACATGCAATCCTGAGATTTTTCCTTTAAATGGAAGAACAGGTGTGTTAGATGTATACATAATTTTATTGGCAATACGTATCTTGAGACTTTTCTAACCTAAGCGTCTTTGCTTCCTTCTGGCAGGGTGTGTTTCATAACCCAACCCTATTTAATGGTAGGTGGTGAGGAAACTTGAAACTAAAATGAAATAACCCCTTGGTATCAACACAGCCATCTCTCACTGCTGAAAGTGCTGGTTGCTAAAATAAACAGTTCTGTCATCAGTAAGAGTGTGCAAGCAATGTTTCATAGTGAAGTTCTGGGAGTAAACCAAAAATTACATGAGGTCCTTATAATTTTTTAAAAATAGCTTCTGCACCTTGTCTCTTCATTTTACGCCACGAGCCAATCTGGGTTTACTACTAACATGCTGTACGGGCAAGCACTAATGTTCAGCTACGGCTGACAAGAAGCCTAGCAAGGCGTGTCAGTCTGCACTGGCAGCCCAGAAAACCAACCATATGTGGGGCTGTCTCAAAAGAAGCATGACCAGCACGTTGAAGGAAGTGACTGTGCTCCTCTAGTTTCATGAGACTTCAACTGGAGTACTGCATTCAACTCTGAGGCCTCTAAGATACAGAGGATGCGGACTTGTTGGAGTGAGTCCAAAGGTCACAAAGACAAACAGAGGGCTGGAGGACCTCCTAGGAAGACAGGCTGGGCTTTTTCAGCCTGGAGAAGAGAAGGCTCTGAGAATACCTTATAACAGTTTCCCCATAACTAATGGGGCCTACAAGAAACTTGGGAGCGCGATTTTTTACAAAGGCACATAGGACTAGGATAAGGGGAAATGGCTTTAAACTCAAAAAAGAGTAGATTTAGATTAGATATTAGGAAAAAGTTCTTCACTGTGAGGGTGGTGAGACAGTGGCACAGGTTGCTCAGATAAGCTGTGGCTGCCCCATCCCTGGCAGTGTTCAAAGCCAGGTTGGACATGGCTTGGAGCAACCCGGTCTAGAGCAAGGTACCCTGCCCATGACAGGGGATTGGAACTGGATGAGCTTTAAGGCCCCTTCCAACCCAAACTGTTCCATGATTCATAATTAGTTCTTATTTGGCACCCATCTCTCTTACACACACCCGTAAGCCAAGTACACCAAAATGACAGACTGGGAGACCTCTACATAGCAAGTAAATACTGGCCAAAACCTGTTTGTGAAGTGGAATGCTCAGTTATTCTGCTAGACTACATAAGGATCCTCTTGTCTCTAGACACTGTCCTCAGAAATATTCAACAAATAGAAATGTGACTACCACTAATCTTCATTTCATGCAACTGGACCATAAACTCTGGCCAGCTCTCTTAAGATACTGAGCCTTTATCAGTAGGTCCTTCACTACTACTCATCCAAGAGATTACTAAGGCAAAGGAAATGGAAATTTCTACCTTAACTTACAATACTGTACTAAACATCAAATAAAGATGCACTTCCCTGGTGCACATTATAAAAATAAAAAAATTGCTCAATGAAGCTTTTCTAATACTTGTTACTAGCAGCAAAGTCTTCAGTGCCAGCAGGAGTGTGCAGATAACCTTGAGGCTCTCATTGCTGGGTAGCAGTACTTGTTTCCTGTTGTTTTGGTTTCAGAAGCAGCAATAAAACTTAACGTCTCCTGCCAACACAATGACGTTACCATTCTGCCTCACATCAATGTAACTGACAGAACAGGGAAGAGACAGACGCCGCGAGCAGCAGCAGGGGGGCAAAAAGTGAAGATGTTGAAACAAGATAAGGAGCGAGGAGTGGCCCGAAGGGCTGGCTGTATTCCTCGAAGGGAACTGGGAAACAACGGCACCAAAAGATAAGCCACTTGTTACGGTCCCCTGACCCCCGCACACCGTCCCTCAGCAGGGCCGGCCCCGGCGCAAGGGCAGACCCGCCGGTCCCCCCACACCCGCCGCGACCAGCCCGGCAGAAGCGATCGAAACCCTGCACTTACCGGCGTCCACCCCAGCGGGACGTACCCCGGGCCGACAAACATGGCGCTGAAGTAGTTGTAAAGGATCATGACGGTCCAGTTGAGGAGCATGATGAAGTTGACGCTTCCTCCGGCAGTATCCAGGGGCCAGTACCACAGCGCGGCGTCCGCCATGGCGGTGGCGGAGCACACGGCCACCACAGCCAGGGCCACCAGCGGTCCCCAGTGGCACAGCCGCCGCACACGCCCCAGCCCTCCCGGCCCGTCCATGGCCGCTACCGCCGCCCGCCCGCTGCTCCTGCCGCCCCGCCGCCACCTCCACGCATGGCTCTCGCCACGCTCAGCCCCGCCGGCAGCCGAGACAGAGGAAGCGCCGAGAGGAAGGGGAAGAGGCGTCGGGGCCCGCCGGGGCTCAGCCCCCGGCTCACGGCCCCACTCCTCTGTTGCAGGTGGAGGCGCTGCGGGAGCAGTGCGCGGCCCCGGCCCCCGGGCAGCGGGAGACCCTTTTGCTGAGGTGAGGCGGGAGGCGGGACCCGGCCTCGGCCGTCCCCGGCCGTCTCCCGCGGGGGGGTGCGCGGCTTGAGGGCCTGTGGTGGAGGGAGACACCCGACCGCCCGGAACAGAGCCCTGGGGGATCCAGAACAGCTCCAGCGTCTGAAGGGGGCTCCAAGGATGCTGGAGAGGGACTCTGTCAGGGACTGTAGGGATAGGAGGACGGGTGATGGAGTCAAACTGAAACAAAGAGTGTTTGGGTTGGAGATAAGGCAGAAGCTGTTCCCTGTGAGGGTGCTGAGCGCTGGCACAGGGTGCCCAGAGAAGCTGTGGCTGCCCCA
>JANRGW010008396.1:0-35575 GCA_024733675.1 Psilopsiagon aymara
CATCAATCAGCACCCCCAGCTCCTTTCCCATCAGCAGTTTGCAGCCCCTCTTCCCCAAGCCTGGAGCCTTGCAGGGGTTGTGGCCCAAGTGCAGGACCCACCACTTTGCCTTCTTGAACCTCGCCCCATTGGTCACAGCCCATGGACCCAGCCTGCCCAAATCCCTCTGCAAAGCCTCCTACCCTCCAGCAGATCAACGCTCCCACCCAAGCTGGTGTCATCTGCAGATTTACCGAGGGTGCCCTTGATCCTCTCATCCAGATCTTTGTTAAACATCACTGGCCCCAGTACTGAGCCCTGAGGGACATCACTAGTGATTGGTTACAAACTAGATGTGACACCGTTTACCACCACTCTTTGGGCTCTGCCATCCAGCCAGTTTCCAGTCCAGCAAAGAATCCACCTCTTAAGGCCATGAGCAGCCAGTTTCTCCAGGAAAACGCTGTGGGAGACAGTGTCCAGTGCTTTAGTGAAGTCCAAATAGACAATGTCCGCAGCCTTTTCCTCATCAGCCAGGCAGGTCCGCTTGTCGCAGGAGGAGATCAGGTTGGTTAAGCAGGAGCTGCCCTTCATGAACCCTTGCTGACCGTGCCTCATGCCCTGTTTTCCCACACGTGCGGTGTGATCTCACTCAGGATGGTCGGTGTGCTCCATGACCATTCCTGGGATGTGGCCTGTGTACTTGTCATAAATCCCAGTGTCTAAAATGAGCAGTGCTGAGCAGGGAGGCAGGGCTGAAATCTGGTTTCGATGTTAACTGGTCCGTAGTCTGTGCCTGGAAACAGGATCATCTTGCAACCCAATGCTTTCATTCCCTTCCTCTCTGAATAGTGAAAAGGTTTTGTTCTGTGGCTGCATGTAATAAAATGAGGTGAAAATGGGTGTGTCATCATACTTAGCAGAGCATTCAGCTGGCAGTGGCAGAAGATGTATGTACAGAGCACTCCAGGCTTTTCTGTCAAGGGTCCAGGTACTCAATGTAAGCAAAACTGAGATTGACTCAGCCTTGGGCTGTTGTTGCCCATGAGCAGTGGGCCCCAAGGCACTGTAGAGGAGAACGTTGCACACAGTTTCTGCTAAAAGAGCTAGTCTTTGAAAGCTACACCATTGTTTCCCTGGGAAACAGGAACATCAGATACATGCAGACCTGGCATGGCTTCAGAGGCTACTGGTAGCCACAACTGTTACCATATGGCTGTAAATGCTGACTGGCAGATAACTGCAGAGCACATGGGACGGAGTTTTATGTAAGACACTGAAGGTGCGTGGGAGAGAAGTTGGTCTGCAGTATGTAAGTGTGCATCTGGAAGATGGGGTTATGCAGACTGAGGGACCTTTTGGGTTTCCTAGCATTAGAAAAGGCGCTTGCTTATTGTACTGAAAAATCTTATTGACAAGAGTCCTGTAAATGGTAGCAATAATTCCACCTGAATAACCTGTGCTGCAGTGGAGGCTGTTCTCTTCACTGTTCCTTCCTTGCCTTTGCTCAAAATGTCTTTACCTCTTGCCTCCTCCCATACTGTGACAGTTGGGAGTTCTTTGGTCGGGCATGAAACCTCAATCCAAGTCAATGAGAGCTGGCATCTGCAGCATGGCTGCTCTGATGGTGATGGACACAGCAGCTTGCCAGGATGGCATTTCTCCGAGTGAGTTACTGCCTGATTCTGAGCTGTTAATGCTCCTTAGCCAGTTGAGCAAGTTGTTGTGGGCTGGAGTGTGAATGTGAGATCTCTTGCATAAGTAGGTTAAAACGGCGTGCTTCTGGATAAAACATTCCAGGAGGGTGTTAAATACAAAGTTGTGTCTCTCTCAAATGAAACCCGCTCTCCTGTGCTCGTAACCGTGGGCTTGCCTCTGCTGTCTCTGCTGGGGAGCATACCGAGTTGAGTTTCATTGTGGGTTTGCTCAGTTTAGCAGGTCGAGGATATTGACTGACAGTGGGAAAGGGCGCGTCTGGCACTTTCCTTTCCTTGTCTGGCTAAGGGGAAACTGTGTTGTACATGGGTGTGATGTGCTCTCCTTGCATAGCACAGCAGCTTGTCACTGCTCTGTAACTTTTTCTAACTCTTGGTAAATATGTCCATGTTTCTCTCAGAAATGCCTTGTGAAAAAAGACATGTCTGATGCAGTTTTGAAAACTTGGCTGTAGTACCTAAATCCTTATGGAAGGATGTATTTTCCAAGTAAACCACACTTTTACTATTCCTCTCTTTCCAGGGATCCCTTGCTGTATGTGTTTTTGTGAGTATTCAGCCCTGAATGTGCTGATGGCATGGGCCACTGATCAGAGGCACTTTGCTCTATGGCAGGTAGAGATGTCAGTGATTCTAGGTGGGGACCAAGTGTCTCAGGCTCTTGGTGCTGAAGGGATCTTTTGGTCCTCTGAACCAGAACTGCACTTCTTGGTGAGCTCCGGGCAGCACTGCCTAGCTGGCTGGAGGTCTTGGGGCATGAGCAGGAAAGCTAACCACCCCTTTGGGTGGTAGTACAACACAGAGATAATGAGTTCTAGCTCAGGGAGTTTCTAAAGGGACTTCTCAAAGTGTAGCTATGGAGCATCCTGTTTATAATACCATTTCCTTTTTCTGGTCCTTCGCAGCTGGTAAGGCCTTTCTGGAAACCTTCCAAAAAACAATTGAAGCTCCTCAGGAGCAGCTGGCTCCTGCTACGCCTGACCCCAGGACACTGGTTTAAGTCATTAACCAAAGACCATCCCTACTGGCAGGAGCACACCAACAACCACCTTGTTTGCCAGCTCTGCTACTCTGCTCTGTACAGATGGCTGTGAAAGTTCTTGTCTCTCGATCACCCTCCAGGCCCACACTTTGAGCAAGGGCCCAAGGTCCTTCATCACTTGACAGACCCTTTGATGCTCCTGGTCCCTCTCTCAGTTGCTGCACTAGTCTGCGCCCCACCTTGCTGTACCACTTCTGATGATGGGTTATCGTAAGGCATTTATATTGATTCTTCATTGTGCCTCAGTAGTGCTGGCCCCCAGTGTGCATGTGTTGTGTACATACAGAGGAGCTGGTAAATTCCTGTCCAACAAATCAAAATACTGGAGTGTCCAGTAGCTGCTTCACGAACAGCTGAGCTTGCTGTGAGCTGGGAACTGGGGCTTGTGAGAGGTGCTCTGGCCAGCAGGAGCACTTTTGCCAAGGTGAGTTGTCAGGAAGCAATTTGAACTTCTGCTCTTGAGTTAGTATAGCTCTACTTGCCACTTAGCACCTCTGCTGAAGGGAGGTGTGGGAAAGAAACTTGAGTACCACTGAGCATGCGGCTGTAGCCTGGTGCCTCCAATGTGGCTGCTGGGCTGCAGGTCAGGTCTGATCTGTCCTGCTTGGACTCTCCCGGTGCAGTGAGATACACTGAAGGGCTTGTGCTCCGAGCTCTGCCCTGAACTGCAGGTGCAAGGCTTCCTTCCCTGCCCCCACTTGGAGCAGGGAGTTAGGATTGGTTTTTCACCGCAGCGAGTTAATAATTACTGCAGCCACCCCCAGGCAGTGCGATGCCTTCCTGCTGTCCCCATCGAGTGAGCCCAAAGTGCTTTTCTTTCTCTTTTAGCTCCATAGCTGGAGGATTACCTGGGGTGAAAACTGATACTACTGAATGCTGCCTGTGAGCCCCGGAATCAGCTTTTAGAGTGGGTTTCCCTGAATGTTTATGCAAGTGCTGCAGTTTTTCTTGTCTGGAGTGATCACAGAATGGCCAAGTATAAAAACTCTTCTTAAATCTTCTTGGCTGAGCTGTTCCGGTTTGCTTTAGCGCTGTGAAAACCGTCCCATGCAAGTCCTGTGCCGGTGATGCCACTCTGGTGGCATCTTTTGAGCCCGGGTGCCACTCTGGTGGCATCAGGTTTTTGTTATTTGATAGTGGTGTTGTCTCATTGTGTTCTGGCTGATTTGTATTACCTGCTAAACCAACATAATAACCTCCTTCCTCTGCTGCTCCTCTCAGGCTGCTCTTGTTTAATGGCTTTGCTTTTTCTTGTGTTAGGGTTTCTGTTGCCAAGATACTACAGCGAGGAAGATGAGAAGGTTCTTACGACCCGGCCATGATCCAGTGAGAGAGAGGCTTAAACGTGACCTTTTCCAGTTTAACAAGGTATGGCACTTTCCTGAAACTCCAAGGCACATGTGTGCAAGGCAGATCAGTTCTGAGCCCCTGCACAGTACAGACGGGAGGGAAAAATCCTTGAGTGTGGGTGGAAAAGTTAAATTTAGGAGAGGTGCTTTGTTCTCTCTTTCAGTTCTGTCCTTTTTTCCCCTATGTGCCTGATGAGTTTTCTTCGTGAGCGTGTTCTCAATTCTGGCTTTCCTCCTTTAGAAAGGATACTGTTGCGCTGTGGAGTGGCAGTTGCTGTAAGATGAGGTCTGCACAGAAACTTGTATATACTCTTGGGTATTCCGTAGCTTGTCCTGCTGTGTAGTGTGACTACTTATGTTACAGGTACTCTTGCAGCACCACTGTGAAAGTATGTTTTTTAGATATATACAAAAGCCACAGCTCATGATGCAGCTGAATTGCGAGTTCTTTGTCTGTGCTTATACTTGGAGTTTGTAAGAGACCTCCGCTTTTAAATGCAAATTTAAAAGTCCGCACCAGAAATGTGGTGGCACTGAGGCAGCACAATGGTCATTAATAATGAATTTGTTATTATCTTAGCCTGTATCTATGCTTTTTCCTCCCCTTTGTGAAGAGGGAAAAACAATGGCTGTGCTATTTATCCAGCTTTCTGCGCATTTTTCTTTTGAGCCCTGGCCAGGAACATAGTGCTTTCATCTTTGTGAATGCCTGCTATTAATTCATTGCTAGGCTAATGGCTACTTACACCTTTATTGGATATCAGAAATATATTTGTAGGTTTTGTATTTCCAAGGTTTAAATGGAATTTTGCTGAAAAGTATAATGGATAAATGAAGTCAGCCTAGGAAATAACCTCTTTGATTCATTAAAATTGTAGTGTAGAGATAGAGTGGAACTTTGGATATTTGAGATGAATGATTTAATGTAATTTGGTACTAAACCACCCCATTTCCATGTGTACCTCCCTCCCTCCCACTGTGGAGACAAAAGGAACTCAGGAGTGCTTCAGACCTATTTTCTGCTTGTTACCATGAGGGAATGCTGGTGCAGGTACAGTAGAAATTTCAGAAGTGAAGCCCAGGATGGAGTAGCTTGCATTCAGCTGAATGCAATGTCAGCTTCAGAAAAGATGTACAGGGATAGGTCAGAATTGCTTTTAAGTGTATGAAATTGTATATGCCTTGGAAAAACCTTTGCTGTTTTAGGCATGTCTCTTCCTTGAATATGCTTTTCTCTTATGAGAACCTTTGGCTAAA
Organism: Psilopsiagon aymara; assembly: GCA_024733675.1. Lineage (NCBI taxonomy): Eukaryota > Metazoa > Chordata > Aves > Psittaciformes > Psittacidae > Psilopsiagon > Psilopsiagon aymara. The sequence goes on from JANRGW010008396.1 coordinate 5,343, forward strand.
CTTTACCTGCCAGAGACAGGCTAATTTGGATGATGCAAAGTAGGGTGGAAAGAACCAGCTGTTGCAGCAGAGGGAAATGTCCAAATATATTAGAAGTTGGTATCAGGATTTGTGACTCCATTTGATTCAGTCCCGAAGGTAAATATTGCATCTTGTTTCTAGGGAGGCTACTACTTTGGACACTTCTTAATGGTTCATTCTTATTAGCAACTTGGTAATGAAAGGCCTTGCAAAATGCATTTACACTTTTAAGTCACAGTAACTTGTTCTTTTCCAGCAAGAATCAGAAAGGGAATTAACATTATACCATTACATTATACCAGAATCTTTTACATTATGCTTTTTTCTTGCATAAAGTTGCCTCATTTTCCAAGTCTTTTGTGTCCCATTCTGGTATTTCCAGAGATAATGTGTCATTTGAATGCCTCTACCCTTTGAATAAAGTAAACATCTACTCACATCTAGGTAGACTGAGAAGATCTGGGAAAGTCAGACCTCTTGAAGGCTGTGGCTTCAAGCTGCCAAGAAATATAGCATCTCGTGTGCTAAGACTGTCCTCCCCTAATGTGCTGGTAAAGCAAGAGCGTTAGTGCTGGTGAGCAAGTTTTTAAACACTTGTTTGAGGTCTTTGAAGCACTTCTGGTTAAGAACCTGCTTGGGAAATATTTTGTGGGACTGTGAAGTTGCTGATCAGAGCAATGGGATGGTGTGTTTGCACCTCTGGTGTGTGGTGCTGGTAGTGGCAAAATCAAGGTCTTCACCTTAAAAGTACTGGGGATTCCTGCCTTCATTTCATTGTTTATACTAAAGTTGAATATGAAAGTGTGATACCACACAAGTTTAGTGTTAGTGGGGTGGCATGTATTTGGCCATGCTGACCTAGTAATGGACTTCAGTTTAAGAAGTCTTTCTAATTGGTGGTGGTGGTTGATATTTTTCAGTCGTTTACTCCCCTGAGTATGAATAGCTTGTGATCTTTCTGCTGTTGCCCCTTTGCATTTTTCTTCCAGATAAGAGGTCATCCAGATGGCTTTAAAGGACTGATTGACCACTGGATTAGCTCTTTAAACTATCCTCAGACTTGTGTTTGTTTCAAGAAATACCTTCCTGAATTATGCCAGTCACTCAGCTTTGCATATCTGTTTGTATGAGTAAGAACTTCCCATACTTGTGTGTACCTGTTGCAAGAAACTGTTTTTAGCTCAGTGGATAGAATGAAGGATAAGGTATGTGGACTTGGCAGCCTACATCTTTAAGTTTATCCTGCTTTTGGAAGTAGTATTTGGTTGCCTTTGGCTCTGTCCAAGCCCTGCAGAACAAACATGTTCAGGCTGGCATTGTCAGACTAGCTGATGGGTAACACACAGGTGAACCAGCCTGTCTTACAGCTGAATGTTACCAAACTGGGAACATTGCATTTAATTTATGGCTTTGTGTTTCCCCCCACACACCCCACTTTCATTCTTCCTAACCCTTTGCTAATGGGCGTGATGGATAACTTACATTAAGTCTGAATTACTGTCTGTGCAAAGTAGATTGAACACATACAGGCTTCATTGTTTCTTCAAAAGACATATTAACAAAGGTACGGGGCTTGTATTGCCTGTAGTTGGGATTGTCTGCTCTGCCATACAGCAATCTGAGAGGAGAAGTGGAGAGAAAGGAAAGCAGGAGCCAGCGCTGAGTTTCATCTGCACAGCTCCGGTGTGGGCTGGGAACAGCTGGGAAGTTTCGCCATGCTTTTCCTGCAGTAAATGAGACCAAATGAGGCGTCGCTGTTAGTGAATACTGCTGTGCTGGGCTCGCTTCTACCGAGGCTGACATGTCTGTGGTCTGAGGAAAGTGAAAAGGAAAGCTCCCACCTTTGCTCAGGGAAACAAAGGCAGTTCCGAGAAGGGCACATCCTGGGCACCCTGGTTTCTTATTTCGGCTTTGCTGAAAGGCTCCATTGTTGCCTCTCCTGCCTTCTGCCCTCCCTGGGCCCCTCCCTGGGGTTACCTGCTGAGCAGGGGAAGGGCTGGCTGAGGACCCCTGCCCAGGCAGGGGGGGGCAGAGGCCAGCATGAAAGCTGACTGATTGAACAACTGGGTGCAGGTACAACAGAGAGAGCTGGGTAAGGGGTACAGTGAATGTGAGTTCCTGGCCCCAGGGATGTCCAGTACAGCCCAAAAGCCACCCCAATGCTTTTCTTGCCCAGCTGTGGAAACAAATGAGTGACGTAGGAGGGAGTTACTTTCATTACATTACAGGCATCTTGGTGAAGATGCAGAGCTATCAGAAACCATTAGTACATTTACTTTACTGCATAAGCAGTTGTGTAACACACTGTGGTTGTTACTGACACTTGGTTGTTACTGACACTCTACTCTTGTGCTTCTGCATGTGATCCTGTTTTCTGCAGTGGTCTTCTATTGCTAGCAGTTTACTCCTGGATGTAAGCGCTACTGTGGCTTTTGCAAATTTGTCTAGGATGGGGGAGGTACTTGAAATTTTCTATTGAAGGAAAAACTGGAGAAAAACTTACCCTCCTATTATTATTACTATATGCAGTTCATAGGTCTCATACTTGAAAAGCAAAGCTTTTATTGACTTGTCTAATGTGTTTACAAATTAACATATCAAACCCAAGATACATTTAGGCAAATATTAAGGCTAGTATTGACAGCTTCCTGACAATAATGTGTAAATCATTTTTGTTTATTATGAGAATTATGGCTTAAAGCCTTATCTTCTGGGCTTGAAGAAATCTCAGAATAAACACTGGTTTTAACTGATGCTTCGTGGAAAATGGTACATAGTTGTGGTGATGACAGGAGAGTGACCGTGAACAAGTTGAAACTAAAAGTAACAGTGGAATTACACTGGTGTCTCCCTTACAAGTTCCTCCCTCTGTTCTGGGGGAGAGGGGAATGGTGTCTATTGACCACGCTACACCTGATCAAGTAAATGTCTGATTTATTGTCAAGATAACATGTTACCTTGAAGCTTCTTCTCAGAATTGTATGCTATCACTTCATACTCCCACAGCTAGGAAGCTTTTCTATGTTGTCTCAGTAGCTGTTGTGGTACAGAGAAGTTCCTCTTTGCCTGCGCTGGATCAGAAGATTGCCATGTTTCAATGCTGCGTCCATAGATAAGTTCCTGATTTCATACAGTCTCCTCTAGGAAATTTTATGTGTGTAGCTAAGTAAAGGTGACATTAAAAAGATTGATTTGTCAACATCTGTTTTTAATAATACAAACTTAACACTTAAATTATCTTCTTAGAATATAAATAAGTGAGGCTGGAGATTAACTATGAGATTAAGTTATCATAAAGAGAATTAAACTCACTGCTCTTAGAGCCAGTGCTACTAATCTTAATCTACTATATATAACAGGCTAAATATTAGTATCTTCTCCTTTACCTAGTCTTATGAGTTGGTAAGCAGAAAACTGGGAAATGATCCAGTATTTCCTGTTTTTTATCTCCAGAAAGGCCCATCTTCTCCCAGTAGGACCTCAGACTGGTGTAGCTGATCTTTAGAGGAAAGAGGTCTATGTTTACAGTGTATGACTTGTGATCAAATGGCTAAAGCTGAAGCAGTCTGGTAGACTGGAGTCAGCCACATCCTCCTCTGCCTGTGTCTTTGAGCAGGAACAGTAAAAAAGCATTAAACTGCTCCAGCAGCTGAGGGCACCTCAGGCTAATGAGGTGACCACAGAAATGAAACTGGTTATCGCTATTTGTGAAATAAAGTGTTACTTTTAGGTTGAATAAACCATAAAGCCAAGTGATGGGCTCTCTCTCAAAGACATGATGGAAGTGAGGGTGGGAGTGAGGTACAAGTGCTTACTCCTCTAGATGAAAGAGGGTTCTCTTATTAGGTTTGTTTGTTGGGTTTTTTTTGCGACTGGTTCTTACGCTGTTCTGTTACAAATTCCTGTTCCAGAGCTGAGCAGTTTGCCTTAGAAGAACATATTTTTGCAGAAGCTGGGATGGTAACAATAACAGTGTTTTCCAGGAAGTCGCCCTCTTCACATGCTGCATGTTGTTGAGCACTCATGCATACTTGTTTTATCTAAACAATGATAATTGCTGTAGATTAGCACTTCTAAAAACTCGTCTGAGCTATTTTACAAGCAGCTTGGTTGCATCCTGGCAGTATATTACTGCATAGTGTGTGAATGCATCAGTGATGCTAAGTGTAGTGTTTACAACATGCTCCAAATCTTCTGCTTGGTGCAGTGTAAAATGTCCTTTAGGGAAGTCACTGATGTCAAGCAATGCACTGCTTCCCATGTTAGGGACTGACATCTTTTTAGTACAAAATGGCTTTGAATTAGTCTGAGGTATGCTAGCAGGCTCTTGCTCTCAATAAGTTCCAGCATTCCTTGTGCTGTTCTGATAAATGGACATCACCATAGAATCCCAGACTGGTTTGGGTTGGCGGGCCTTTAAAACTCACCCAGTTCCAACCCCCTGCCACCAGCAGGGACACCTTCCATTAGAGCAGCTTGCTCCAAGCCCCTGTGTCCAGCCTGGCCTTGAACACTGCCAGGGATGGGGCAGCCACAGCTTCTCTGGGCACCCTGTGCCAGCGCCTCAGCAACCTCACAGGGAAGAATTTTATCCTTAGGGAAGAATTTTACCATTTACATTAGTTTTCTTGGCTGCCCCATAGAAAATCTGTTCAGTTTTCTTGAAAAGCACTGATGTTCGTGCAATAGTTCTTCATAGCTTTGCACTGTCTCTTGATGTCAGTCAGCAGCAGGAGGTCATGCAGGCTGACCTGTGTGGAATTTGGCAGATAAAGCTGCAATATTTTTGTCAGACATTGAAATTGTGCTGAGCAGTTGGTTTACAGATACAAAATTGGTGCGGAGTGATCAGTGTGGTGGCTGAGTAAGCTGTGCTTATGCAGTTATTTATAACATTAACATAAAGAGCTGCTTGGGTTATTGTTTTAAGACTATTCTCTTTCATTTCATTTACACTTCTGCATATCCTGGCTGCAGAGCCAGGGCTTCTTGGAATAGATTCATCCTTAGGCTGTGGTTGAGCAAATATAACCTACGTTTTAACACTTCTCAACTGAAAAAGCTACCATTAGTGCTGAATTTCAGACTGCTGTGCCATATTTAACTTCTGGCTTTTGTCTGTATACAACAATGCCCTTGAAACATGCTGATCATGATCTTTTCTTTCTCCCTGCCAGACTGTGGAACATGGATTTCCCCATCAACCTAGTGCACTGGGCTATAGCCCATGTCTCCGCCTCATGGCCATTGGAACACGATCAGGAGCCATTAAACTGTATCTTTTGAACAACATTGGCTGGATTTCTCTGACCACATCAGAATGTGTGATTTTGAAGAGACTCTAAAAACTTAGACTGCATGTAAATCTGCAGGCAGGGGTTGCCAGAATGAGGAACAGTTTGCCTAGGTTTGAGGTGATTTTGATCTGATCAGAATTGGGATTGTCTTGCCGAGAGGTGAAGTATAGCTCCAACAGAAGCTGAACCAATGTAGGTGTTGGACAAGACTCTTAGCTCTTGCTCTGCAGGAGGTCAGACTAGATCTGGCCCGGATTTAGCAACCCTTTCTGTTGTAAATTCCAGCATCAGGTAAATATTTGTGGCAGGTTTCTATCTCCAAGGTTTAACATGGGGTCAGGAACGCTTTATCCTGAGGCTCCACCATCCAGGCATTATAGACCTAAGCATTGAAGGTGGTGACTTTCTTAGCTGATGTCCAGTCCCATTGCAGTGTGCGGTTCTCAAGGCACGGCACCAGCTGGGAAAGCTATAAAACGGTCAAATCACTCAGCCCAGACAGGAAAAGTTGGTGTTCCCACTGCCTGCTTAATCACTCATTCCCGCTGTGTTTGTGTTCAAAGGCGGTAGCATCTGTCTTTCAGTTACAAATTAGTTAAGCAGGATTGTAGTGTCTGGAAAACCACTAAACATCTCTGAGAAAGCACAGGGTCCAGGCACGTCTTATGCATACCCTCAAAGGAGTATGAAGTGAACTTCTGTGTTCTGTAGTGCACGTGACCTGCCACAGGCATATAAAATCAAAGGAGATTTGCATTCGTTCTTTCAGTCCAGATCACTAACAGTAAAAAATGGTTTCAAACTAAGCTCTTTTCATCTTGCTTGCTAACAAGCTTCTTACCAATTAATTGTAGCTGTGGGTCATCTTAAAGACTGTAGATCCTCAACTAACCCTTCAGATATGGTGCTCCTGGGGTGGAGTTCATGGGTTTACATGAAGAAAACAATACTGTAATGCAGATTCACTTTATCCCTGATCAGGTAAGTGTATTTTCAGTACTTGTGTGACTTATAAAGATCTGTCTTAAACAGGTGTTGTTTGTTCCAGGCAGCTGGGCCCTTATGACCAAGTATATTCAAATGCTGCCTGTTCAGGAATGCTTATCCCAGTGTATTTTGTGCTTGCAGCGGTATTTGCTGCTGTGGAGATGCTCTTTAAAACTTAGGAGTAGCTTTATTGTTCGTAACTGTTAGACATGTATCTCAAACAACATACTGGGAATGGTAATAAGGCCAGAGTAGCTCAGGCAATGTGCTGCAGAAGTGAGAACTTGTTTTTGCAGCCCCTGTTCTTTCAGTAGGACTGGGTGGTCTGCCTTCTGCAGAACAGCAAGCAAGAGCTGCTGCTGAAGTGACTCCATTATTTTCAGGAGTTCAGAACACTGCTGCTAACCTTGCCTCCTGTTGAGCTTGTTGCCTTTGTGTTCTGGGGTATTGAAGCTTGCTCCTGGGGATCGCTGAACAGTTATCGCCACAAACTAAAAATAGGAAGGCAGAACTTTCCAAGTGTTTGGTAGCTGCATAACCTCTGTCCCATCCCTTGACTGGCAGACTGGTGTCTTGGCCACATACTGTTTGCCTGATTCCCCCAGTATAGCATGAGTGGCCTCTTTATGAGAAGGGTTTAATTCTCGAGGCGGTTTTGGGTGTCTGTCTGCTTAAATAATGGTATAAGCTGAAACTCCCATGGGGAGCGTTGCGCCAGGTGTGGCTTCAGCAGGTAAAATGCTTCAGTTTGAACATACAGCCAGCAGGGCTGGGCTCATAAAAGGACTCTGACACAACCCTCCAGAATGAGGTTGGACATGAAGAATGCTAGGAGTGTGGTGTAGTAGAGTGTATCAGCCCCACCCAAAGCTGGGGTGTGTTGCAGCAAACCACACCAAGTGCAAGCAGCCTGCAGCTGCCCTGCTGAGCTTCACACCACAGGCTGATCGCTTTTGAGAACCTAAATCCTTGTAATCCCACTCACTGATAACCTGTGCCTTTATCCTATATAAGAGGGGTTTTAGCCTCTAGGCTGCTTCTCATCTCTCCTACTCTTCCCCCCACTACCTCCTCTCAAATCTTTTGCTGTGAGCTAGCAGTGATGCTGCAGTAGATATTCACTGCCATAAAAAACCTTGGCTGGCTACCCAGGCCTGTTTTGACAAAGATTGTGAACAGCAGCAACATTATTGCTAGATTTACTATGTTATATTTAATACTATGATTCTGAAAAAAAAGCATATTGTGTGGGTTTGTAGTGCCAGCTGGTGACATTGCTGGATGACAACAGCTTGCACCTCTGGAGCTTGAAGCAGCATGGCGGAGCCTCTGAGCTGCGGGAGGAGCATCGCTTCACACTGAAAGGACCGCCTGGGTAATCTGCAAGAGATGTTTTGAGCTAGTTTGGGGATAAGCAAGTTAGAAAATTCTGCTGTTGTTCTAGGTAGAGCTTGTCCTGTTCTTACAGACTCACACCTCTGAATCTATTAAAGGCTCATCCATGGAAACCAGACAGGAGTTGGCTGGGGCCTGGGAGACCACTTTTTAGAGTGTTATACCAATGTAAAGGGTGACATCATTTTTAATATTGTCCATCCAATTCTGTGTGCACAGGAGCTGTAAATCTTAAGGTTAAGTAAATCTGAGCGTCCCTTAAGTCAGAGTTTAAAATATTAGTGTGGTTTTAGTTTCACTTGATCTTGCCAGTTGGGGGTGAGCTATTTTTAGGTCCTTTGAGGACACTTAGTAACAGAGGTTTCTGTAAAAAGGCATCAGCGTCTTTGTTCATGTGCTTGTCAAATGTCTTTTGGTGTAATTTATCTTAAAGATAGTGGTTTTCTCCTTCCAAAAACTAATGCCCGGCTCAATCTCTGCCTATAAAACAAATGGTGCTTGTAAATATCCCTGTTGAGTAGTTAGCTCTCTCGAGTGCAGTAACAAGTCTTTTTGCATGCAGTTGCTGAGAGTCTCTTTGCTTCCCCAGGTCTCCACCAAGTGCCACGCAGATAACAGCTGTCCTTCCCCATTCCTCACGGGAAGTCCTGTATCTTGGCACGGAGAGTGGCAACATCTTTGTAGTGGAGCTTCCGTCATTCAGAGTGCTGGAGGACAGGACCATAACCTCTGAGGCTGTGCTGCAGCGGTGAGTGAGCAGATGGGCACTGCTGCACAGATGTGGAATCCCATTAGCAGGCACATCCTTTGTTAGAATGTCACCATAGATTATTTACTGGGGCCTCACTGTTGTGTTAAGCATTGTCCAAATCTGCTTGACTCCTATGAAAGGAACTTTTGGTCCTGGTGTGTGTTAAGTACCAGTTTCTGTCCTGTCAAATGGTACTGTCAACTTGGAGATACAGCATATAGATAGAGTGGTACAGGGGAGACTTGGAGTAAAGCTGCAAACCTTGCGCCTTGTCCCTGGTGTTTACTTCTGCAAAAGAGCATTACATTTAGCAAATTATCCCTGTGATTTTTTGACCATTAGTGAAACTTCTGATGCTGCTTTGTCCAGTGAGATTTTGTCACTTTCCGTTTCAAGTGCTGGTGAAAACTGCCCTAATTCACATCCCTGTTGTTTCCTACTGACAATTCCACGTTACTGTTACTCTGTAAGGGTAGCAAGAGTGTAGGGTGGGCTATTCAGACTGTATTCCTGGGATCCAGTCTTGGAATTCATTATAAACCTTGGGTTTTCCTTAAAGCAAGTGGGACTGGGTGCATGTTCATATGGAGGCCTGGTGTGATGTCTCATGTAAGATTTTTCTGCTGCTTTTGAAGGATTTGTGGAAAGATACTTATTGTCACCTATTTGAACTTTCTGTTGCTTAATTTATCCATCTTACACCTTAACTGTTATTACAGTCAGATTATATCTGGAATAAACTTTCCTTGTTTTTCTCTTCTGCTTCTGTAGGGTACCAGAAGATTACTGTAACAGGCGATCATGTGAAGTGGTGGAAGCCCTTCGAGAACATCCTAAGAACCCTGATCAGATCCTGATTGGATACAGCAGGGGCTTGATTTTCCTCTGGGACCTGCAGAATAACAAAGTGACACACCTTTTCCTGGGCACTCAGGTATTCATTTAACCCAAAGTCAGTTCAGCAGGGGAGGAAGGGATCTCCCCTCTTAGGCACTCTGTAGACAAGCGTGGGGGCAGGGGGAGCCTGACAAAGCTGCTTTTTTTTTAGTAAGAATGTGTTGGTTTGCGGGGGTTAACAGCTCTCTGGAGAGCTGTCCTATGTCTTTCTCTTCAGCAACTGGAGAACCTCTACTGGCAGAGGGATGGCAGTAAATTTGTTAGCTGTCACTACGATGGAAGTTACACCCAGTGGCCAGTATCCAGTGACAACAGGCAGCCTGAGCCTCTGGAAAACCTTGTGCCTTATGGTCAGTAAGTGAAGTTTAATTGTTGCATATTTGTCTAAACTCATTTTGAGCTTGTGTAGGATATTCAAGTTGTCTTCTTCCTAGTGTTTAATCCTAATGGCAAAACACAGAGCTGCCTTTTGAATAGTCCGTGAGCCTAGACTAGGGGATTTCAGTCCAGTGTTTTCCTCAGGTTTTTAAACTCCTTTACATTGTAGATGCCTGTCCTGAACATGGAGAGCAAATGTGCTGAAGAAATTAATGCCCCTTCGAACAGTGCTGGTGATTCAGCCCTTTTTTTAGTTCAAGTGTCCTGTTCAGCAGGAGTTGCTTGGATCTTCTGTAATTAATAGTGAGCTAAGTGTACTTTCTGTTGACCTGAGCAGTGATGAAATGAAGCCTCTGGTTTGCTGAAACCCATCAAATGGGGATGACCTAATCTTTCAAGCAGAAAGAAAGATTCTAAAGCTCTGAAGAAGCTTCTAAAGCTCTCTTGCCTTTACATTAGTTTCAGGAATGCCCATGTTTTTAACAGTCCTTTCTAGTTAATCACCTTCTACAACAGCACTTCCACTCCCTGTTAGCCATCAGCAGCAGGGTTCAAAACTTTCTCTGAGCCTAAGCCCTTGTTTTGCTGGGGAGTTGTGTGGTCAGTGTGTCCCAGAAGATTTGTCTGCCTACTAATTCAGGTGGTTCCCCTTGACTTGGAGGCAGAGGTGACCTTGGTGAAGCACAATAAGGAACTTTACATAAATATGCGCTTCTTGAATTACAGCAAATAACTCTGTTCTCTTAGGTCCTTTTCCTTGCAAGGCCATCTCCAAGATCTACTGGCAGACAACAAAAAATGGGTGAGTTTGTGGTGTGTCCCTTCACTTTTACCTGTTTCAAGGCATTTAAAGGGTGCTGCACCCTGTCCCATAAGAGTCCTTTACAGGAACGTTTTAAGTGTTTTTTAGCATGTTTGACTTGCCTCATGTCTTTGAAATTTGCTCACGGCTTGCTTCAGTGTACACCGCTAACTCTCTTCCTCTTAAGGCTTCCTTACATTATATTCCAAGGAGGGATGCCCCGGGCTAGCTATGGTGACCGGCACAGTATCTCTGTTGTTCACGGCAGTCAGCAAACAGCCTTTGACTTCACATCACGGGTGATAGACTTCTTTATAATCTTCAGTTCGGAGCCTACTGCAGGTATGTGATGAAAGGAGAATACTGAAGAATTGGAATAACTGTAGGCATGTGGATATCTGCCTGGTGTAAATAGCATATAAAATATAATAAGGAGGTGAGTTTTTTCAGGTTTTCTGAGACTTTAACAGAAAGTCATAGAATCCTTTAGTTAGGAAAAGACCCTTAAGATGAGTCTAACCGTAGAAAAGATTTGCCATTTAAAAGTGTAAAATACTGATATAAAGAATGGGCTGGTTACAAATGCCATACATTCCTCAAAAAATTAAGCTACTCCTTTGATGAGAAAAGATCTCTTCAGTTCGTGTCTGTGTAAACTGGACACTGGACATAACCAGGTTGTGAAATGAGGATCTAAATATTGCTGCTTGGAAGTAACACTTCAAAGGAAGCAATAATTAAAACCAGAATTTACTCCTACTGAGAACTACTCCTACTGTTTCTTTTAATTACTACCTGTATTTATGACTAGGGCTCTTGGTAATAAATCAGCAAAGGCTGACACAGAACCAAGGGTCAGTGTATAGAGAACTTAGCTTACTTACTGCCAGTGAACATGAATGTAAGCAGTTCTAAATTTGAATAGCACGTGTTCCACAGCTTGCGTCGAGCTTTTCAGATTCTGGCTTTTGTTGAAGAGCTTTGCTTCACTTACTTCCAGAGAAATCATAATATTCTTTATTTTAATGGAATTATAAAGGATTTTCCTCAGGAACTGTTTGTCTAATGCTGGTGTAGTTTTTGCTTCTGGTTAACTTGAAGTAACCAAGTGAAAAATGCTATTTCAAGCTTCACAAATGTGCAGTAATGGGATTTGGGTTAGACCAGATTGCAGAAGTCTGTAGATGCTTTTTAGGAGCTTGTATTCAAATCTTCTGTTGGTCAATCTTCTCAGGCTTTCTAGTTTGCCTAGTAGGCTAGTTTCCAAACTTCTCTCTCCTATGTGCCGCCAGTGGTGGTGATGACAGTTCCCCACAGGCATGGGGATTCAGATACATGGATGCCAATTGGCTCCCTCAGACCACAGATCCAGGGGGAAAGTCAGAATAAAGAAATAGCTTTTGGATCCCTCCCTGTGTTTGCCCCCAGACCTTAACAGACCCTCCCAAGTCTCTAGCTCCCAAGCAGTAAAGGAATAGGCAGAATGTAACTGAGATGAAGTGCCTGTATATGTTTGTTATAGATTTTTTTCCCTACACAGTACTGCCTTTCATGAGCATCTTCCAAATGTGCAGAACTTGTAAGTCTAAACATTCAAGCTTGAGGTACTGTTTAGCTTTAATCATTAAAAAAACTAGACTATTTGACTTTCTGTGGAGTTGTCAGAGATGAGATTATAGAAGATGGACAGAAGTCTCTAAAAATGATAGAAAGAAATCTGATGTTTTTTGGGTAGGAGATTGACTTCTTGAAGCCAAGTTCCTGGATATGATTAGAAGCCCTTTAGGATGAAGTAACAACTTAACAGGCTTTATAGTATGCTTCCTAAGGGTTGAATTCTCTAGATAACAGGACTTCCAGAGGGCCCAGATGGGAGCTGCTGCTGAAGCTATTGCACCTAGATGAGGAAGGTTTTTTACAATAAAATGAGGTTCCTGTGGTTGACAAGCTTCCTTGTGGCTGATTGCCTAAGCTTAGTGGGTCTGTGCAGCTTGCTTTTTTTGCCCTTAAGCAGTCTTCCCTACAATGACAATATGAAGGTATTAATTGTACACCAAAGCCACTTAATTTAATAAGCACAAAGCTTATGCATTGCAGCATGGTGGTAGCTGGTGACTTTCCACCACCCTGAATATGCTGTGGAAACAATTTTTTAAAGGCTGGCCCTTCCTGTTTTCTTGTTTTTTAAATTAGCATGTGGATGAGTCTACAGCAGTCATGACACATTCTAGTGTGCCTGCTACTTCAGCAACTTAAAATAGATTCCTGCCATAAGCAATGACCTCAGATGTGTGCCTTTGCAAGAAAAAAAATCTAATTAAAACAGAGTGTATTTGCTTGACATTGGCAGCAGCAGTCAGAGTGCAGGGCTGACCATGCGTAGTACAGCTATGGTAGTATTTATTCTATTCAGAAGTCCTGCAGATAGTCCTGCACATAAGAAAGTGAAGTAAAACTGAATATAGAACACTTTCTCATGAGCAAACTAAACTCTTAGTGAGTTACGGCTGTGGTTAGAGGTGAAATGCGGGGTGCCTTAACTAGAGTGAGGCCAAGTATTAATTACTTGAAATTAGTTTTGCTGAGTGACCAGTGTTGGTATGTGCTTGCGTATAGATGTGCTGTATCTTGCAAGTATATTCCATGTAATGATCTAAGGAAGGGAAGTTAAAAGTATGGAATAGCAGGGAAGGTCAGTAAAACGTTGCTACTTTGCTTGCTACTTTGCTTGTTACTGTTTATTACCCCTCCTCTTGCAACGTGATGTATTAGTGATGCATTCACTCAGATTTCTGTAGCTATGTTAAACATTATTGGTGTCAACTGATTTGTGGTTTTGGTTTTCCTCACCAGCTGCTATTGTGGTTCTTGTGAATCTTCCTGCAATAATTTTGTACACTAAATATTTTTCACTTTAATTCTAGGTATGATGAAAAATCTTAAATTCTTGATTTTCAGTGTCATCTGTAAAGTTACATAGACAAGATTACAGATTAAATCTGTTAAATATACATATGAATATATATTAGATGATATGCACACTCTTTAAAACAAGAAAGTCCAGAAGATGTGTCACAACATATGAGAAGCAGGGCAAATGAGAAGTAAGAGAGCTGAATTGTAAATACTTGTCAGTTCAAGCAGAGGAGCATTCTGCAGAACCCAAGGCATTACTGTATTTAAGCAGCTTAACCTCAATGGACTGTGGGCCTAACCCAGTACTTAACGGGTCACTGCTGGTATGTTTGTGTGTCTGTACACCCCATGCTGGCCATTAGCAGCAGGTAGAGTCCTTGGAGTTTGGGCTGTTAAAATGGTGAATCTGAGTTTGTTTTATTTAGCCATGTATGTTGTTAACAGATTTTTTGATTTTGCAGTGGAATCTATAATGAGTCACTCTGACAGTCCCAGGAGGGCTGTAAAGAAACATGAATTTGCAGTAAAACTGCTGGTATCTTGAAATCTATCAATGTCAGTACCTCAGTAGGCCCAGTTAACATAGAAGCAGTTAAAAGTTTTGTCAACAAAAATGCTTGTGTTGGAACTCTGATAGCAGTTTTCAAATAAGCCTAATGGGAAGCTTGTTTCTCTTAACCTTGGATAGTCATTTTTGTCAGCCTGAGTGAATCTTGTTCCTGCAGAGTTTGATGACCCTTCTGCTATGGTGGTGCTGGCAGAAGAAGAGCTGGTAGTTATAGACTTGAAAACTGCAGGTTGGCCAGCAGTCCATCCTCCATACCTGGCTTCTCTCCATTGCTCAGCTATCACCTGCTCACACCATGTCTCCAACATCCCGCTCAAACTGTGGGAGAGAATTATCAGTGCTGGGAGCAAGCAGAACATTCACTACTCGAATATGGTATGGCAGCTTGTCATGGTTTTAAATGGATGTGTGTTCCCATGCGTTTAAGAACAGCATGACTGCTTGGAATGTGGGTGGTCTGTGCTGCTAACTGCATGTGGAGGGATGAGTCCTAACAAACGTTGTTCTACCTCTTAATAGGGTCGAGAGAGGCGTTTTCCCAGAGCACCACCAAGAAAGTTACTCACACTGGGGGATTAAAATGTAGGGTTTTTTTCCAGCTTTGACAAACTGAAAGGAAAGTGTGAGTGTTCCCAGTTGTCAGTGGTAACATGAAGCTTTCGGCACAGCTTCTTGAGGAAATATGTAGAATGTCTTCTAGAAAGCACAGCCAGTGTCAGAACAGGAACAGTCAATCCAAACAAAAGCTAACAGCATGGACTGTTTCACTACCACTTGTACTGAAGCTCATGCTCCCCCGCTGACTGCATATGCTCTTCATACTGTCACTGCCTAGAAAGTCACAGTCTTCCCTTAATGCATTTGTAGCCGTGGCCGATTGATGGTGGCACCAGCATAGCTCCAGATCCTCCGCAGAGGGACTTGCTTCTAACAGGGTATGTACTTAACTGATAACAGTCAAGGAACCCTTTCCAGTTCTGTTCTTCTTTTTGAACTAGCTGAGGCTTTCCTGTGAGATTCAAGTCCACTCATCTCCTATTGAGAAGGCTGCAACTTTACAGCACAGCTCCTCAAAGCTGGGTTGCCAGCTTTGTACACCTGATTCTACTACTACTGAGCAAGCAGATTGTGATGACCACAGATAACCTATGAAGTTGGCTTCTTTGTAGTTCCGATGTTATCCATGCCCCCCCCCCCCCCCCCCAGATACCAGAGTAGAAGCACATGCAGTAATCCAAACTGGATCAAAGGAAGCAGTGTAAAGCAGAGTTTTGAAGCTTTTTATCTCCATACTTTACACTGTCCTAAATCTCAAAAAAGAGGTTATCTTGGACTTCTGTCTGCTCTGATCAGCATGAACAGATTGAGCTAAGCGGTAGAAGCAGCAAGAGATTGTTTGGGTTTTGTTTTTTTGTTTTTAAAAATCACTTCTAAAAATTCCAGTGGGCTGTTTTTCAGACTTCATTCTTGATGCAGCACTGTGTTAGAAGTCCTTCATTTTCACCTGGAGAACTAATATTGAAGCTTGATTTCTTTCTTTCCCTCCCAGTAGTAGACCTTTGGCAGCATCAGTTATTCCTTCTATATGCTAAGCTTATTTTTTTTTCCTTTTCAGTGCTTTTTGGAGTAATATCAAATTGTGTGTTGGTGTCAGAGCCTTGGAAACACACTGGATTCAAAGATTAAAAAAACCCAAACCCCACAAAAAAGCTCACAGAATCTTTCTCTGGAAGCTCTAAGTTGCTACAGCACAGGGCTTTGTAAACAGTGTGGTTTCATTTTTGGCATATTCTTTCCCCTCTGTTTTACTGGCCTCAGCTAGGTGCTGTGCTGTTCTCCTGCGTGACATTTGTTTCTGTAACCCTCCCCACTCCAGGCATGAAGATGGCACTGTGCGGTTTTGGGATGCATCTGGTGTCTGCTTACATCTCCTTTATAAGCTGAGCACAGTGCGAGTATTTCTCACTGATGCTGATCCCAATGACAATATGAACACCCTGGGTGAGGATGAGTGGCCTCCGCTTCGCAAGGTGAGATAGCTGCTGCTTGTAGGAGCTTTTTGAAAACCCGAGGAGTTATAATTCCTGTCCTAGTTAATGGAGCTGCAAAAATCAGCCACTGTGCGTTCTCTTGCATAGGTTGGGACCTTCGACCCTTACAGTGATGATCCTAGGCTTGGGATCCAGAAGATCTACTTGTGTAAATACAGCGGATACTTGGCTGTAGCTGGTACAGCAGGACAGGTATTGAAATGAAACAGTCATAATAAACCTTGCTTTTAGTGCAGGTTTGTCACAGTGTATTCTGGAGATACGTTAAAATTTGAATTTCAGGTACTGGTGATGGAACTGAATGATGAGGATGCAGAACATGTTGTGGACCATGCTGAAGCAGATCTTCTGCAGGACCAGGAGGGCTATCGATGGAAAGGTCATGAGAAACTAAAAACCCGAGATGGACCTGTTCGATTTGAAACTGGTTTTCAGCCATTTGTCCTTGTCCAGTGTCAGCCACCAGCGGTGGTCACCTCACTGGCCCTTCACTCTGAATGGAAGCTTGTGGCCTTTGGTACCAGTCATGGTTTTGGGCTTTTTGACCACCAGCAGAAACGACTGGTCTTTGTCAAGTAAGTGTCTTCTTTCCATGAGGTCTGTGATAATCCTCTGTTAAAGATGGCCTGGAATTGCTAAGAAAGTGAATTTTTGAGAGCAGTCAACATAGCAAGAAGCCCTGCCTCTATGGACTCTGTCCTTGAAGGTCTTCAAGAGCACACAAGCATGTTCTGACATCTGTTTGTGTCCCACTGAACTTTGGAGAGTGATCACCACCCAGTAGAAAGTGACCATGTGCCTCCTGTCACCTTCTTTCAGGTGTACGCTGCATCCCAGTGACCAGTTGGCCTTAGAAGGCCCACTGTCTCGGGTGAAATCCTTGAAGAAGTCCCTCCGTCAATCATTCAGGCGGATCAGAAGAAGCCGCGTGTCCAGTAGGAAGCGACGAGGAGGCAGTGGAAATGCCTCAGAGGTGAGTGGTCATTTTTGGAGTCCTGTCTGTTTACAGCTTGGAGCCTCCTGTATGAAGATAGGATGAGAAAGTTGGGGCTGTTGAGCCTGGAGAAGAGAAGGCTGCGCGGAACTTCATAGCAGCCTTCCGATGTCTGAAGGGGACCTATAGAGATGCTGGGGAGGGACTCTTCATCAGGAACTGTAGTGATAGGACAAGGGGTAATGGGTTCAAACTTAAACAGGAGAAGTTTAGATTGGACATAAGGAAGAAATTACTGTAAGGGTGGTGAAGCACTGGAATGGGTTGCCCGGGCAAGATGTGAATGCTCTATTGCTGGCTGTGCTCAAGGCCAGGTTGGACAGAGCCTTGGGTGGCATGGTTTAGTGGGATGTGTCTGTCCCTGCCCATGGCAGGGGGGTTGGAACTGGATGATCTTAAGGTCCTCTCCAACCCTAACTATTCTATGGTTCTTGTATTTTAAGCCTAGTGGGTAACTCAGCACCATGTATCCGCTTGCTCACTTTCCCCTTCTTTTCCCCACACTCCAGGTGGGATGGGGAGGAGAATCGAAAGAATGTAAACCCCACAGGTTGAGATAAAATCAGTCCAATAACTAAAGTATAATACAAAACTACTACTATTACTACTAATAATAATAATCATGATAAGGAAAAAAGCAAGGGGAGAGAATATAAAACTGAAAAGGGGAAAAAAATACCAATAAACACAAGTAATGCACAATACAATTGCTCAGCACTCACTGACCTATACCCAGCCTGACCTGAGCAGCAATCTGGGCCTTCCAGGTGATTCCCCCTAGTTTCTATCCTGGGCATGACGCTGTGGTATGAAATACCCCTTGGCCAGTTTGGGTCAGGTGACTATGTCTACTTCTTCCCGGCTTCTTGTGTCCCTCCTCACTGGCAGAGCATGAGAAACTGAAAAGTCCTTGATCATCAGAGTAAGCATTACTTAGCAACAACTAAAACACTGGTGTGTTACCAGTGTTATTCTCAGACTAAAGCCAAAACACAGCACTGCACCAGCTACTAAGAAGGGGAAAAATAACTGTTACAGCTGAACCCAGGACATGCATGCGGGGTCCTGATTAGACTGCTGAGAGCAGGAGGTGGTCTGCAGTCCTGCTATGGTACCGGTAGCTATTGACGTAGGAACAAAACTGGCAATTTCTGATGCTGCTCTATTAGTCATGTTTTTAGAGAAGATGTAGTCTATAGATGATCATGGGATGTAGGATGCACTCTTTCACTGGTATGATGATGCTTTCCTTTTCTGTTGCTGCCACTTCCACTCTCTCTCTTCTTCCCCATGTCTTTGCCTGACTGACAGAATATCATGTCATCTTTGAAGGTTCAAGAAGCAAATGCCAAATTTGACCAAGACACATTGCAGGAAATGGAACTGGCTCCAGTCCAGAGGAAGATTGAAGCCCGCTCTGCAGAAGACTCTTTCACTGGCTTTGTGCGAACCTTATATTTTGCTGATACCTTCTTGAGAGACAGTGAGTAGAACAAGCATCTATCTGTTCTTCCAAATAGGTTTTTACTCCTTCTGCCAAGGAATGTATTAGGATTTACTGCTGGGAAAATTTGGCATCTCCTGTGTCCTACTTTGTCTGTGCTGAAAAAACTAATATAGAACAAGAGCATATGTTGTCATGCAGAATTATTTAGCCATTCTGGCTGCTGGTTAATCCAAGGCAAGCAGTAGTGTGTTTTTGTATGCAGCCATTGTATGCAACTTTCAAATGTGCTGGAAAGACATCTGACTTTTTAGAATAAGCCTTTTTTTTTTTTTTTTTTTGTCTCATTACTCTGAATTCCACCCTGGCCCCCAGGAGAGCCTTTTGATCTGGGTGAGGGTAGTGGCTGGTTGTGCATCAGAGCCCAAACTGTACCTTGCACAAATTTACTCTGCTCACATGGGATATAAATATATGAAAACTGGACACAGCATCTGTGGTGTCTGATGGAAACAGCACTGCCTTCCCTTTACTCACAAGCCATGTCCTTTATCAGGGCTGCTGATGGGCACGTATTGGGAAAAAAAGTGCAAGAACCTGTAGTTTCCGTGGCAAGTCTGCCCTAATATAAAGATACTCAAGGTGTTAACAGAGTAGGAATGTGTAGTGAAAAGCAGTTATCCAAGGATGTCACAGATGGTGCCTTGCTCATGAGCCTTCTTGTTGCTTTAGGCTCTCGCCACTGCCCATCCTTGTGGGCAGGCACCAATGGAGGTACAGTCTATGCCTTCTGTTTACGTGTTCCTCCAGCAGAGAGAAGAATGGATGAACCTGTCAGGGCAGAGCAGGGTAAGTATGCTGTGTGAAAGCGAAGTCCTAATGGTGTGAGCTATCACTCATCTAACCAAGAGTCGCATATAGAAAGTGAGGTAGCTCAGTTACTGTTTTATCTGTGAGAGTGGAGCTACATGTAGCAGTGTCTGAGCTAAACAGTGCTCACTGCAGCACCTGAACTAAAGAGTAAGTGAGCTCCAGCACTGCTTGATATAGCTTAGCCTCATTTCCTACCAGCTTCAGGAATTTAAATTTGTGTTGGCTGTTGCTGTACTTTACCTTCAAGCCTCCATGCACATGTACCTTATTCTGACAGCTGGACCTGCATTCTTTATGTAGTAATAGATACTGTTTAACACAAACTGGTTCTGTTCAAATACCCTTTAACTAGTAAATCTTTTCAGGCAGGGTTTATAGAGCCATATTGGGGAGGTTTCTAACTGAGAGGGTGTGAGTGAGGTTCTAACACAATGTATCTGACTAGACTCCTATGTCTGTTTATTTTCCTGCCTATCTTGCTTGTCTAGCCAAAGAGATTCAGCTGATGCACAGGGCTCCTGTTGTGGGTATACTTGTCTTGGATGGACGCAGCACACCCCTCCCAGAACCTCTAGAAGTAGCACATGACCTTTCGAAGAGTCCTGATATGCAAGGCAGCCATCAATTGTTGGTGGTGTCTGAAGAGCAATTTAAGGTAAGTATCACCCAGGAGGCATGTAAAATCTGCTAGAGCACTGCTCAGTGGAAAGATAAGTCTTGAGAGTGCGTATTCTTACATACGTAACACCTTTGGGACAGCACTTCTGTTTGGTGCAGTCCATAAATCAGGTGCGTGCTGACAAATTGGGTATTCAGGATAGTGGTGCACATGATGAACATGAAAATTGTATTTGTGCATTACTTTATGCTCTTCGGACAAAGCTGTTTCCGTTTTTGGGAAAGAGCTTTTGCTGTGAATAGTACAGAAGTGGAAATAGGTAGGCATTTCTATGAAGGAGCTAAAAAGCTTCTTGCTTTCAATGCTTAACTAGTCAGCGTAAGACTTGAAGTAGCTTGCTGTAGGCTGGCCTGCATAAAAAATAATGTGGAGGAAAACATGGTTAGTGTTAAACCCCATTCTATTTCTGTAATAATTTGTACCCAAATTTGGAGGGGATTTGAAAGAACTAGGGGGAGAAATGCAGTTTGCAGCCTGAAGGTTAGGTCTGCTTGATGTCAGAACAGAAAGAGTCTAACACTGACTGTGCTGATTCCTTCTTGTCTGGTGAGCAGGGAGCCAGGCTCACTTGATTACACTGGTGTGTATTCACTGTGAATGAAAACAGCTTTAAAGGAGGGAATAGCAGATGTCCAGGGAGTGACTGCTGCCACTGTGCAGGAAAGAGATGTCAGTGTCTTTGTTTCTATGACAGGTATTCACCTTACCTAAGGTTAGCTCCAAACTGAAGCTCAAGCTGACAGCACTGGAAGGCTGTAGGGTACGGAAGGTGACAGTTGCGAACTTCAGCAGCTGCAGGACTGATGATTACAGTGAAAATGACCTTGCTGTCCTGACTAACCTGGGAGACATTCAGATCATCTCACTGCCCTTCCTCAAGTTACAGATCCGCTACCCTTGCATCCGCAAAGAGGATGTGAGTGGCATTGCATCCTGTGTCTTCACCAAATATGGACAAGGTAAGGTGTGCTTCTCCCAAATCACTTACTTCTGTTGTGTTTTGAGCCAATGGAAAAGAGATTATAGGGCTTAGTGTTTAGACCTGGCTATATATACATGTTAATGTTACATGAATATGTCCATTACATGTTTCTGGCCAGTATCAGATGCCAACAGATACTGTCACGTGAATTAGCAGAACTGAATTTATTCCATCATTTTTCATGCATTCAGTGTTTTTCACCTAACAGGGAGGATGTGCCTCATGGGTAGCTTCCATCTGGCCACTCTCCTCTTGTCTGGAATCAAAAGGATGGCTCTATAAGCAGCAGGCACCTACATGGTGCCTTCTGTATGTGCTCAACATTCAAGTTGCAAAACTGGGATCCAGCATTATCTGGCTGCTGAGGGTGAATCGCTGCTTTGCAGTTCAGTTTTGACATCTTCCTATGCTGCTTTTGACAAGTGTCAGCACAGTACAGTTCTACTGCATCATCTTAAATTGCCCAGTCTCTAGACTAACCAATCCTTGGGAAACTGGGGTAATATCTTCCTCAGTGATTCATTTAAATAGGAGGGATTGCAAACCCTTTCTGTCAAACATAGAAGATACTTAGGTCTGTGCTTGTTTTGGATCACCTTTAGTTCTTGGACTTGAGAATTGCTTATAATTCCCAATCATCTGTAGGTTTCTATCTGATCTCACCATCGGAGTTTGAGAGGTTTTCCCTTTCTACTAAATGGTTAGTGGAGCCACGGTGCATTGTGGACATGCCAGAAGTTACAAGTAACAACCCTGTGCACACCAGGTCTGGCATGGAAAATGCGGCAAGAAAATCCAGGTAAAGTCTGTAAAACTCCTGTACACTGGCTGTGTCTGAGTAGTGAGAAGAAAACAAACAAAACCAAACAAAACACAAACAACACTCCTAGATGGATTAGCATCCAGAAATGTAACCTTCTTCCTGATGGTTTTTCTATTTGCAGTACAGCTGATGCGACAAAGTAGTAGACAAAGCATTGGAAATCGGTACCCCTGGGTGGTTAGTCACAAACTGTAAGCCCTTGCTTTACTTATTACCAGATGATGTGTCTGACTGACACCTAACTCTTGCACGCTTCAAGGGCTGGGTGTTACTGGCAAGACTGAACTGTTGCTCTGTGAAGGGACAGGGAGAGTTCTTCCTCTCATCTTGGAACATCAGGAAGTAACAGTAGATCTGACACTCATGGACATCCTATAGGAATTTTATTCCAAAAGTTTAGGAATGTTCTCTGATGTGTGCAGGCTTCTGCATTGCCAGCGCATGATAAAGCCCTTCTGACAGTCTTGCTTAATAAACCATTTAGTTAGCATGCACTGGAGCTTCTTGTAGATGCCAAGAGTATACATGAATTCTCTGCATCCCTATGCCTCCAAGTCTGTGAGTGTTTGCTGCTTCCTTTTCTAGGGGATCAGGAAGGAATTCAGGTGGCTGTGGAGAAGACGGTAAGCAAAAAATAATTGCACTAATTGTAGTATGGTGAGGTGTAAACCTGAGTCATCTATCCTGTAGTCAATGTTTTCTACCTAAGAAAGGGGAAAGTAAGGAGGGGCATGAAGGAAACACTGTGACCTGCTAGACACAGTAGCTGCTAGCTCTAAAGTAAGCTGTTGTGTAGCAGAATTGCTTTGAAAGGATAGGGCTGAGTTTCTGCTGGAAGGAATAACCTGTGGGAAGAGCAGGTGTGAAATTTGAGATCTGTTTGCCAATCTAGCGTTGCTGAAAAATACAGTTCTGTATTTGAGAGGTTTTAAGGATTAGCCGTGAAGCATTCAATAAAGTCAAACGGTACTTAGTGGAGACGAGGGGGAAACCCAGTTATAGTGTGGTTTTCCAAAACTGCACATATTTCATGAAAAGGGGAAAATATTGTTAGGTAAAAGCTCTTTTCCTACTCTCTTTTAGAAAGGAAGTCTGGGAGGCTGATGGAACATGCCTTGCTCAATGATGAAAGTGAGTGAAATGAAGACTTGCTACTTACAGGGCAGATGCCTTTCTGGGTGGGAAAAGAAGAAAGCTTCTAGGAATTTTGTGGATTCCAGTACTTGATTTCAAGGGGTCTGCAGTTACACTGGTAGAAGTATTGAGTCTTCATGAATTAGAAGTGAGGGGTTGGACAGATCGTTATGCCCTCAGGCAGGGGTTGTTCCACATAGCTGCTGTGACAAGAGAAGAATCTTTATTTTCTAAGAGGATTTGTGTAAAATGGCAGCTGGAACAGACAGTTCCTTTGGGGCTCTGGTACACTGGGATTGGCAACATTTCCTCTGGCAAATAACTGTTTCAGTCTTTTATGCCAGCCTGGTACTGCTGAGGAGGCAGTGGTGTTACATGCATGGTCTGAGCTCTGATTGTGGGAGGCCAGCTTTAAAGGCTGTTCTGCTGGGAGGTGGAATGTGGCTAGGCTGCTGCCTGGAAGCAGAGCTCCACTGGTTTTGGCTCACTGCTTTAACCCTCTGCTTTCCAGAAGTCCTGAAGGAGATCCAGAGTACTCTGGAGGGGGGCAGAGGGTGAGTATCAACCAACTGCTGTTCCTAATGGTTGGGCTGGTAAGGGAGGGCATTTCTAGTTGAAAGCAAGGGGATGCCCAATGTGATGTCAGGGATGCTGTGCTGGAATCTGGTTATGTACATGTCCCACAGACTACCAAAAGGCAGTAGTAAGAGAGAGGCAGGTTCTCTTTCACGTATTGTCCCTTGGCGATTTTTATGAATAATGCTTTGTCTCTTTCTCTCCGAAAAGCAGGAGAGATCACATTCCCACATCCCAAAGGAACAGGACTCTGAGTATTCGCATACAGGTTTCTATTCGTGTCAACCCATACTGATCTAAAGGGCAGGCCACATGGGCTTAGTCGGTCTAGGATGGGACTTTGGAGTTTAATCCTGGCTTGACACTCACTTGGATGCGTTCAGTATCTCTGCTCCCATTCTGTCTATACAGCTACCACCATGGGTGCGGGGCTTTATCTTGTCTCCCTAGAATACTGATATTCATTCAGGTGACAGGGGCTACAGAAGTCTAGACAAAGGACTACTGTCTGCAACAGATGCAGGAAGCTTGGTGGTATTGGTAACTGCTGGTGTGTAAGGATAAATGACTGCCTGACCTGCTCTGCTCTGCACACTTCCTCTGGACACTACCTAATCCTGGTCTTCTGTCAGCAGCTGGGAGCGGATGGGATGATACTGCATTGCAATAATGAATCTTTTCTTGTGTCATTGCAGGAGCTATGCAGAAAGAAATTTGGCAAGAAATCCGTTAGGTCATGGACTAAGTAATGGAGGAGGTAGGTGAGGGTAAACCTATTTCAGGAGCAGTAAAGTAGCCAAAGGAAGCAGAAAGCATAATGAAGTTTCTTTATAAAATTCAGCTTATTTAAGTGGTTTGTGGTAGTGCAGAACTCTCTGATCTGAATTTTCAGGATGCAAATCTGCTGTCAGAGTAGTGTACTAGTACTGTTCAGCACCTGATGTGTCACATAAGTAAATATGCTGCACCAGTTTTGAAAGAAATGCTAAAAAAGCTTTGGAGGCTCCTGCCTAACTCTTAACCTTAACTTAAAGCAAACTGGAGAGGTAGCCAGAGTTCACAGCAATCATCTGTTGAGTATATCAACTCCTTGGCTCTCAGCAGCTTTCAACTTCTGTTCTGTAAAATGGCTTTTGCATTTTGTTTTTTGTCCAAAAGCAGATTGACCAGAATTCATCATGGACTTTCTGGCATCGGATTGAGTGCCATACACTACTGATTGGGCAAACCGTCCCTGGGGAGAAGGCACCACTGCTCCTGCATTGATCCGCAGCTTGCAGCATGCTGGCCTCTGCCTGCCCCTTTAGTGCCTCATTAGAGGCCTCTCCTCTTGGAGCTCGCCTTGCATTATGACAGAAGTCAGTCGCCAGGTCCGATGCACCACAAGCCTCTGAGTACATCTAACTTTTAAATATTTGCACATTTCTCTTTTCTACTGGGCTGGGTTTTAAATTATAAATGTTACTGCCTTGGTGCAGGATTTTAATAAACGCACACTGTTACCTCCAACTGGGTTAGAATTATTTTTTGTACAATTTTTTTAGAATCTGGTATTTCAGTTATAATGGAAACAGGTCAGAAATTTACTTTGAAAAAACTGAATAATATATGCTACATTCCTGTGACTGCTGTATGTGGTATCTGAATGAGTAATTTTGGGGTTTGTTATGGTACTGTTAACTGGCTTTACGGATTTGGGTAGAATCTATTTTTGTAGCCATTCAAATCAGAGGAAAACTAATTGAACTTGATTTTTGTTTCAACACTACATTGCTCTTTTTTGGAAATAAAACTCTGAATTCCCTTTTGTGAACCTTGTCTGCTCTCATATCTATTCTTTCCATCAGCAGCTGCTTTCACACTGGCAGCAGGCTCACGCAAACTTATCCCTTACAGGACATAGAGCTTTCTCTGAGCTGTAGAGGCAGAGAGCGCTCCTGGAGATCAGGTGGCGTCATTCATCAGGGTGGTGGTTTGGAGAAGCCAAATGTGGTGGGCAAACTGGACTGTATGACTGTCCTGCAGTCCATGCAGCGTGTTGCCAGGAAAGGCACTGGTTCAGATTATAGTTCCTAGAAGGTCATCTGCTGGCTTGTTCTGAAATAACTTGGGTGATAACACACTGAATTGATCTGGCAGTGCTGCTGTGCTAGTCAGCCAACAGGTTTTGAACTGCAACTGGTGAAAATCTGCAGAGAGCAGTTCATTACTCTTCAGACTTTTTGATTCCTTTGTCCCTGACTAAGGCCACTTTCTCATTTTCCAGCTAAGAAGGGTATTTTCAGATTTCTCTTTTGTAACTGGCTTGTAGCAGTACAAAAGGCAGTAAGAGAGAAAACCATATCCACCCAGAGTGCGTGCTGAGCTGTCATCCTTGGCATGCTTTGGAAACCTCTCCTTGGAAGCCCTCTTGTTCCAGGCTCTGTCTTGATCTTCCTGACCAAGGTGAAGGGATCCTTTCTTTCCTAGAGTACGAGGGTGGCTCTTTCTACTATGCAGAAGAATGTGGTTGTGGAGTTGCTTTTCTTCTAGTGTGTTTCAGGCATCTTTCCTCCTGAAAGTGCCACTATCTCTTTTGCCAACCTGATTTCTTGATAATGAAGTTTTAGAAAGCCTTCTCTCAGCATGGTCTGACAAACTACTTTCCATTTCCTTATTTCTACTAGCTTCATTATTTCCTTGTTTCTGTTGCTGCAGGATTGAGGCTAACAGAAAGCTGGCCTGCTGTTTCCTACCTTTTGGGCCAGGCACTCGTGCTGCAAATTTACAAGAAGTCATGGTTTAATCAGGGGTGTCTGAGCTGGTGTGATCCTGTGCATGTGCATCATCCTGGTGCACCCAGCTGCTTCTTTCTGCCCTCCCAAATGGGCTGATTCTGAGTGTTTAATTTGCTGGCAGGTGGGTAACTGAAGTGGCAGTTCTCAGAAAGGGCAGAAACAAGTTGCAACTTCTGCCTGCTTTCACCCACATAACTTGAAAAATCCAATAGGTCCACTGAAAAAGTTTGCCAAGTCATGGAAATACCATTGTACTTCATACACCTGAAAGTCAATTTAGATTTAAAAACAAAGAAAAAAACTTTCTCCAGCTACTTGGGTTTCTTATTTGTTTGTGGTGTTTAGTTTTGTTGTTGGTTGTTTTGTTTTGGTTTTTTTTTTCCTGAAAGCACAAACCAGACTATTAATGGGATTGAGTAGTTTAGGATATATGCTGAAACATGGCAAATTTTGCCTAGCAATGCTTTGAAACCTTCATCTGAAGGATACACTGGAGTAAGCTGCTTGGCTTACTGTGAGCAGAGGCATTAAGAATCCTTTTAGAACTGCCATGCCTAAAATACAGGACAAATGGCAAAGGGGCAAATTAAAAACAACTCATGTTTTTCTTTCAGTTATGTTCTGAGCTGAGCAGGAGAGGAGGGAAAGGCTTGTAGCATTCAGAACTAGGGTGTTTTCTGTGCTGTCAGAAAACCACTAGCAAGTAAAAGTGGTGATGGGAAGAGATGTTCATGAAGGATGGAGTATTCAATGAATGTCTGTAAGCAGCTTTTTAATGTAATGGGAAAAAATCATCTCCCTTTCAGGAACTGCCTTCTGAGCCTTTCTGTCACCCTCTGTCTGCCCATCAGCTGACAGTAATAATAATAGCCTGTTTCTGATCAGAGGATTCAGCTGCTGCCAAACTCCTTGAGTTTTGTGCCTACCTCCCTTTTCACTTGAACTCCTCTGGAATCTGATAGAAGCTTTCTGTCTCCAGGAGCTAATGCTTAATGCTTGGAAGCACACTGAGAGGTTGTTGGCCCTATTAATGTTATTGCCACTCATGCTTTGGCAGTTCTCTCCCCTTCTCCTGCTTTATGCAGTCTCATTGGAGTCTGGCACAGTAAAGTGCCCCTTTGCTGCAGGAGCTGAGATGCTGTTAACACTGGCTGCTAGTGCTTGAAAAAATCCATTCTTAGAACCATCTGGCAGCATGTTCCCTAACCCTTGTAGACGTGTTTTTCTGCAGAGGAAAGTCTTGGATCACAACTGAAGAACAGCCCCAAATTTTCCACATCTGAATGCACATACTGGGTATCTAATACGGGATGTTGTTCTAGTGGCCTGAGATTTAGGTCAAATGCTTTCTTTTAACATGAGGTCTTTTACAGGGTTGTGTATTCAGTGCCAAAATTCTGTAATCCTAGAAAAGCTTGGCCTGTGGCTCTTTTTTTCTTCTTCCCTCTACC
This sequence comes from Psilopsiagon aymara, assembly GCA_024733675.1. Lineage (NCBI taxonomy): Eukaryota > Metazoa > Chordata > Aves > Psittaciformes > Psittacidae > Psilopsiagon > Psilopsiagon aymara. Next base: position 33,139 of record JANRGW010008396.1, read on the forward strand.
CCCACCAATAGTAATGCAAGCTTCCCTCAGATCTTTAGGAACTAAGTATTTGCTGTATTTGTCTAAAAATTCTATTAGAACATAATGTTAGATGGAAAAATACTTTTCATCTTAGTGGTAAGGCCTGGGGCATGTCTGGTTAGTGAGAGAATTATTTTTTTTACAGCTTAATTGGCCTGTTTCTTAGAGTATAGTTTGTATCTATGTGGCTAGAATAAACACGCGCCTGGAGTGGAGTCCTAAATTCAGCCTAAAAGACACGTCACTGGTGATGTGGCCTCATGAATTGGCATGTCTTTAATAACAGCAGGACTGGAATCTGGTGTTGAATTGGCATGGCTGAAGAATGAGACGAACTTTAGTGGAAGTTTTCTTCTAAAGCCAGCAGTCTGTATAAGCCACATTATTTGACTTGGTGTTCTCTCTCAAGCAAAGGCCAAGGTTGTGTTGCAGCTGTTGTAGCTGATGCCCTGAGGTAAGCCAGGTGGGGAAGGCCAATTCCTTCAATAGCTGCCACAAGCCCTTGGTCACAGGAAGTCTGATGTCTTCACTAACAGCTGCAATCCCCAAGTGCTTGCGTTATTTTCATGCAGCACATTGACCTCTTTCTCCAACATGATTACGGGGTGTTTGACAGACTTTCTAGATCAGGTGCAACTTACAAGAGGATCCTGTGTGTGAAATAAGAACTAACTCCACTAATGGAGATAACAGGGTTTTATTGAGGGACAAAGTCAATAAGGCAGAAGCAACAGCACTGTGCGTGTGACCGTAGCCAGAGGCGCACTGGTTAGCATTTGTTACAGGTTTATATACTTTCACTACTGCATTAGCCATATACATATTCATAATTCCTGTGTATAGGCAGGGAATATTATAACTAGCTCCAGGAATTTATTATCATAAGTCTCCTCCTCTTGGCGTCTGCACACTGCTCTCCGGTGATTGTGGGCAGGGGTCTTGAGGATGAAGTAAGCAGTCTTCCTCATGCGGGCAGGGGCCTTCCAAGATGAAGCAGTCTTCCTTACGGTGTACTTTTCACCTCTGGCACAGCTGGATGCCCCAGTAATCACAATTAGCTGAACCCAGCCATACCTGTAACTTTTCTGGTAGCTGGCAAAGATTTAGGACAGTGTGACCTTCCTGCAAGATTTATTGCAGGATGGGCAGACAAGGAGTATCCAAAGCTAGCAGATGTTTGTGAGGCACTGTCTCTAAACCAACTGATAAGTACAAGGATGGTGTGAAATAATTCATTCATGTTTAGTGGGGCCACTAAATCCTGTTACCTCACCACAGACTTACAAACATTGTTCTTTTTCTTCGATCTAGTTAAGCTAAAGGTACTTTAGATGGATGGTGTGAAATAATTCACTCTTGTTTAGTGGGGCCACTAAATTCCATAGACTTACAACACAAACATTGTTCTTTATCTTCAACCTAAGTTAGGTTAAATGTACTTTAACCCTATGTTTTCCAGGCACTAGCTTTTCTCATATCAAGCTCCCCCCCCCCCCTTTTTTTCTTTTACCTTTACAAATTCTTTTGCTATGTGACTCCATTTTGCTCAAGAGTTCTGGCCATTTTCAACTTGTTGTCTAATCTTGTGTCTTTAGTGAGCTGTTTCTGTTACTGCAAACTCATACAGTTATATCCACATAGCAACACCTATGATTTACAAAAGCCAATACATTTGTATTTATCTCATATGTGAAAAGGCTGCAGTAGGTGTAGGGTGGCCCTACTGTTGATTTATTTATTCATTCCAGTTGTTGCTTGGGTAGAAACGGTCCCTCTCAGGCAGAGCCCCCTCCCAAACACATCTAGGTTGTGTTTTCTGGTCGAGGAAGGTCCTTTTCTTCGTGCTCTGCCTGTGGAGATACACATAGGCTGAGGTGGCTTTCTCGGTGGCAACTGAAAGCTGAGTTGGTAAATGATTGCAGGGAAAGATTCTCTCCACTTAACTAGTTTATTCTATAGTTATTCTTCCCTGCAGTATGGGAAGTAAGCAACTGAAGTCAATGTTCTTACAGCGTGAGTGGTCATTTTCCACTGCCTGGCTCTGTGTAGCTGCAGGGCTGCACAGGCTCACGTGTCAGGAAAGAGGTCTGAGGCCACAGTGTGTGTCCCCTGGAAGGCGCCCTTCTTCCCTTCCTGCCGGGACGCTCCACAGCCTCCGAGGGTGGATTTGTGGTGCTTTTAATGCTTCCTGTCGCTATGGCCGCGGGTCAGTTTCCGGAGCGGGAGAGCTGAACCCGCCCGCTCCTGCTTCGCCGCTGAGCCGGGACAGCCATAGGGGCGGCTCTGGGAGTGCTCAGGGGAAGCCGCTACGCCCGGGGCGTTGCGGCCCCGCTCTCTCCTGAGAGGGAGAGGGGGGCCTCTTCCCGTCCCTCTGCTGCCATAGCCGCGGCCGCTGGGCGGGTCCTGAGAGCGCGGG